>VDFB02268188.1:0-120581 GCA_007258455.2 Sequoia sempervirens | reverse complement strand
TTTCTATCTACTTCTCTCTCTATCACATCTCTCTCTCTCGCTCTCCTTCCCTCTATACATCTCCCCTATCTCTCTCTCCATCTCACCCTCTCTCTTAATCTCCCAAACCCTATATCGAATATCATAAATCTTAATCCCTATACCCTAAACCCTACACACTCAAACCTCATCCCTATACCCTTAACCTTATAAAATATACCCTGAAAATTATCAATTAACCATAAGAATAAACCCTAAACCCTCGTTGTATGAAAAAAATCCTCAAAGAAATGGGGCCTCACAATGGTGTACATCACCATGAGACCCTATTGATTTGAGGCATTTTTTCATACAACAAGCACTACCTTGTCAATGCTACCACCTTGACCATTAACATGGTAGTGAGCTTAGTGCTCATTATTTAGACCCCATTTCTATGAATTCATTTTTTCATATAACAAGCACTAAGCTCACTACTTATCAATGAGGCCACATTGACAAGGTAGTGAGCTTAGTGCTTGTTGTATGAAAAAATGCCTCAAAGAAATGGGGTCTCACGGTGATATACATCACCGTGACACCCCATTTCTTTGAGGCATTTTTTCATACAACGAGCACTGCCTTGTCAATGTGTCAATGTGGTAGCATTGATAAGGTAGTGCTAATTGTATCAAAAAATTCCTCAAAGAAATGGGGTCTCACAGTGATGTACATCACCATCAGACCCCATTTCTTTGAGACATTTTTTCATACAATTAGCACTACTTTGTCAATGCATCAATGTGGGATAGTTTATAACCTTAAGTGAACACTAACCTTGATTGAAGTGCAACCTTAACCCTAATTCAATCCTAAACCTAATTCAACCCTAACCCTAACCCTAACCCTAATAGTAAACTTGATTGAACTATATACCTAGCCCTAATTAAACCATAACTATAATCCTAATTGAACCCTAATCCTAATTGTGTCATAAACCTAATTGAATTGTAACCCTAGTTGGACCATAACCCTGATTCTAAATCTTAATTGAATTGTAACTATAATTGAACCCTAACCCTAACAATAGGCCAAACCCTTATCATAATTCAATCATAAACTAATTAGTTCCTAACCATAACCTTAATTAAAAAACTACTTATTCAAATGTTTGTGAGATATATTTATTTAAATTTCTTATTCATTGATATTTTCAATATTTGATTTTTCTTTATATCCATTTATCTTTGTGATCAAATCTCTCATTTATCTTTTATTTTTCTTTGTGATTAAATCTTATTTTTTATTTAATCTTTTAATTAGGGTTAGGATTAGAATTATCTTTTACCTTTGATTTATTTATCTAATCTATCATTGTGATATATCTTTCATTTGTCTTTGAGAACAAATATTTTTATTTATTTATTTCATCTTTTAATTTATTTTTTATTTTTTATTTATTTATTTGTTCTTTTAGTTTGTTCATATATTCTATTTATCTTTTATCTTTGATTTATTTATTTGATCTTTTTTTTAAAAATTAATAATTATTTTCAAATATTTATGATTTATTTTGGATTTGTCTTTCTAATAAAATATCTTTGATTAGTTTATTTGATCTTTTAATTTATTTATTTGATCTTTCAACTTGATGTTTGTGATTTATCTTTGAGTTTCTCTTTCAAATCAAATCTCTTTAATTTATATTGATTATTTATAAATGTTAATGGATTATAATGGTTTTAATATTTTGTTAGTAAAAATAAGATAAATATTTTTTGTTTAAAATTATTTTTAATTGTTTGGTGTTTAAATAGAATATCTTATACTATTAACACAATAAAATAATATAGCAATAAATCTTCTTTTAGTAATAAAACATAACAATACAAATCATACACAAATTAATTTTATATAATTTTCTTATATTTTAATGATTTGATACATTACTTTCCTTATCCTTACTCAAACAAAACAATATATAATACAAATTGAAAATAAAATAAATCATAATGTATTAATAAAAAAATATCAAAATATATATTAAAATAATAATTATTATAAAATTCCAAAAATCAAAGTTAACTATTAAAATAATTATTATTTTAATTAAACCATAATTGTAGCATAACCCTAATAGTAACCCTAATTGAATGTTAATTAACCCCTAATTGCACCCTAATCTTATTTGAACCTCAATTGTAACCCTAACCTCGAGCTTAACCATAGAATAATAACCCAAAACCTAACCTTTATCATAACCTGAAGTGAACAGAAACCCTAATTGAATTGTAAACTTAACCCTAATTCAATCCTAAACCTAATTCAACCCTAACCCTAACCCTAGCCCTAACCATAATAGTAAACATAATTGAGGTATATACCTAACCTTAATTAAACCCTAACTATAATCCTAATTGAACCCTAATCCTAATTGTATCATAAACTTAATTGAATTGTAACCCTAGTTGGACCATAACCCTAATTCTAAATCTTAATTAATTGTTATTATAACTGAACCCTAACCCTAACTATAGGCCAAACTCTTATCATCATTCAATCATAAACCTAGTTTGTTCCTAACCATAGTCTTAATTTAAACCTACTTATTCAATTTTTTGTGAGATATTTATTTAATATTTCTTATTCATTTATATTAAAAATATTTGATTTTTCTTTTTCATTGATTTGTCTTTGTGATCAAATTTCTCATTTATCTTTGATTTATCTTTATGATTAAATCATATTATTTATTTATCTTTTAATTACGGTTAGGATTAGAGTTTTATCTTTGTGATATATCTTTCATTTGTCTTTGAGAACAAATATTTTTATTTATTTATTTCATCTTTTAATTTATTTATTTGTTCTTTTAGTTTGTTCATATATTTGATTTATCTTTTATTTTTTATTTTTTTATTTAATATTTTAATGTATCTACAATACACATTTCCATTTGATCTTTTTTATTTATCTTTTATCTTTATTTATATATTTGATCTTTTTAATTTTTTTAATAATTGTTTTCAAATATTTGTAATTTATCTTTAATTTGTCTTTCTAATCAAATCTCTATAATTTATATTGGTTATTTTTAAATTTTAATAATTAAAATTAATATTTCATTAATAAAAATAAGATACATATTTTTTTGTTTAGAATTATTATTAATTGTTTAATAATCAAATTTTTTGATGTTTAAATATAATATCTTATACTACAATAAAATAGTATAACAATAAATAATCTTTTAGTAATAAAAAATAACAATACAAATCATACAAAATTAATTTTATATAATTTTCTTTTTTTTAATGATTTAATACAATATTTTCCTTATCCTTACTCAATGAAACAATATACAATACAAATTAACAACAAAATGAATTAGACATTAAAAAATACCAAAATATATACAAAAATAATAATTATTACAAAATTTCAAAATCAATGTATCAAGTATTAAAATAATAATTATTACAAAAATTCCACAAAATTTGGAGATGTAAATACATCTACTCTCAAATTTTTTAAGAAATCTTAGAAGTCTTCTTCAATTCCCTTGTCCTTGTCCTTTGAAATCTTTTTGATTTCACTATTCCATAATTTCAAAAGGTGTGGGTAACAATGAGGCTAGTAAAGTAGGATTAATTTAACTAACCCCATTTGATTATCACTCTCAAACACATTCAAATACCATGCCCATGCTTCTATTTCAATTTAATCCATATAATATTTGATTTTATGAATGCTTGCAACTTTTCATTTTGATTGGCTGAAATAGATAACATTCTGCATCCAAAAAAATACGTGTTTTTTATTATTATAAATTCTACATAATTCAACTTGAATTGAAAAAATCAAATATAAATTCACTTATAGTGCAACTTAAATTGAAAAAATCAAATATAAATTCTCTTACCTTTTTCATAACTTTAGTGATAAAAGTCATAATTTCGTTGATTTCTTCCTTCTATTGGTTCATTCAATAGTGTAATCTTGATTGCACAATTCATCAGAGTGGCCACATAGGTAATATTAATTGATGTTAATAAATTTTAATAATTTCATCACTATGATAACTTAAAGATAATTTTAATTATTATAAAAAATAAATAAAATTGACTGACTTTGATGATTATTTTCAAAAGTAATTAAGATTGTCTATTTTTCCTAATGACACTATAATGGTAATATTAATTGATGTTAATAAATTTTAATAATTTCATCACTATGATAACTTAAAGATAATTTTAATTATTATAAAAAATAAATAAAACTGACTGACTTTGATGATTATTTTCAAAAGTAATTAAGATTGTCTATTTTTCCTAATGACACTATAATGCTTATGAAATAGAAAAACAAATCTAACTTTTAAAGACCAAGACACAAAAAATTGCAAAATTAAACAATTCTTGAGTAGATCCATGAGAGAGAAAGTGCAAATAATTTGAGTATCTCCTCTTTTCATGACTAATTACTAAAGAAATAGCTCCCAAAAATAATTTTTAATTTTTAATTTTTTTATTGAAGAAAGCAACCAGAATTACATATCAGAATTCCATAAGATAACAGCTATAAGCTAAAGCAGAAAAATAAAGTAATTAATACTTTCTCTCCCTTATGTCATGTTCTCTTCATAGGTTAAATTAGAAAAATGATCTTATGTTATTCATAGGATTACTATAGATGAGGGAAGAAGATTAATTTATGCATGTTCAAATTCTTTTCTTCTACTTCTTATTTTATGTAAGGTTTTTATGGCATTGCTCTGTGCTTCTCATCTACAACCCTTGTAAAGTAAGATTCTATGTGTCTTGGTCTTACCCTCAACCCTATAACCAATATCCTAAACCCTAATCACTATACCTTATGTACTTAACCTTATACCCTTAAAACCCTAAACACTATTCCTCAACCCTCAATCCTATACTTTAAACCCTAAATCCTACACCCTCAACTCTCATCCTTATACCCTATACTAAAGATTATACCCTAAACCATAAATATTATTCCTCAGTTCTCTAACCCTATAATTAAATCCCAAACCCTACATTAATCCTTGTACTCCTAAACCTTGAACCCTAAACCCTCAACCCTCAACCCTAGACTCCAATACCCTCAACCCTATACCTAATATCCTAAACCCTAATCCCTATACCTTATATACTTAACCCTATACCCTAACCTTGAACACTATACCTTAGCCCTCAACCCTATACCTTAAAACCTAAAGCCTACATCTTCAACCTTCATCCCTCATCCCTACACCCTCAACCTCATAACCTAAACCCTAACATCATCCCTCAACCCTATACTTAAAACCCTAAACTCTTACACTAAACCCTAAACCCCTCAATCCTAAACCCAATAGCCTCAAACCTATACCCAATATTCTAAACCCTAATCCCTATACCCCTATACACTTAGCCCTATACCCCTCAACCTTGAACACTATCCCTCAACCCCTCAAGCCTATACCTTTAAACTCTAAACCCTACACCCTCAACCCTCATCCCTATACTATATACCCTCAACATTATACCCTAAACCTTGAACATTAGCCCTCAACCCTATACTTGAATGCTAGACCTTATACTCTCAACTCTTAACCCTGTACCTTATACCCCTAAAGTCTACATCCTAAACCCTATACCTAGTATCCTAAACCCTAATCCTAGCTACCCTATACACTTTAACCTTATACCCTATAACACCTTGAACATTATACATTAACCCTCAACCCCTCAAACTTATACATATAAATCATAAAACCTAGACCCTCAACCTTAAACCTAATATCCTCTAAAACCAATACCCTCAACCATATACCAAATATCCTAATCCCTAATCCTTATAACCTCAACCCTATACCTTAAACCCTAAACTCTAAACCATCACCTCTCATCCCTCATCCCTATACCCTATACCATCAACTTTATACCTAATATCCTAAACCCCAATCCCTATACTCTATAAAATTAACCCCATAACCTCAACCTTATACCTTAAACACTAAAAATTACACCTTAAACCCTCATAGGGGGATAGAGAAAGAGGGGGAGGGAGGGATTGGGGAGAGAGAGGGAGGTTGAGAGGGAAATGGGAGATAAAGATAAGTACACAAGGAAGGAAAGGTAGAAAGACATGATAGATAAAGAGTAAATAAGGAAGGATAGATGGAGGGAGAGGTATGGAGGGAGAGAGGAGGTGAGAGAGAGGTGAGATAGAGAGCAATAGAGAGAGTGTTGTAGGGAGTGATGGACGGATATGTGGGTAGAAAGGGATAGGTGAGATAGAGAGAAGTAGAGAGAGATAGAGATAGAGGGAAGGAGGGGGTGGCTGAGAGAAGGGAGGAAGGGAGAGGTAAAGAGGAATAGCTAAGATAAAGATAAGTAGATAGAGAATGGTGATATATAGAGGAGAGAGTTATAGAGAAGGAAAGAGGGAATGGAGAGATAGAGAGGAGAGAGTGAGAGAGAAAGAGGGTGAGGGAGGAGAGAGAGAAAGAGAGAGAGGTAGAGGGAGGGAGAGGAGAGATAGAGAGTGGATAGGGGAAAAGGTAGGGAGGGAGACATCTAGAGAGAGAGAGGGCAAGGGGAGATAAAGATAATTAGAGGGAGGGAGAGGTTGATAGAGAGAAGTAGAGAGGGAATGAGGGAGGGAGAGAAGTGAGATAGAGAGGTGTAGAGAGAGTGGTAGGGATTGATGGATGGATAGGTAGGTAGAGAGGGATTCGGGAGATATATATTAGAGAGGAAAGGAGAGGGAGAGGTATGGATGGAGAGAGTGGGAGGTGAGATAGAAAGTAATAGAGAGAGAGTGGTAGGCTATGATGGATGGAGAGGTAGGTAGAGAGGGAGAGGGGAGATATAGATAAGTAGAGAGGGAGGGAGAGAGAGGTGAGATAGGGAGAAATAGAGAGTGGTTGAAGGAGAGGTAGGTAGAGAGAGGGACAAAGGAGATAAAGATAAGTAGAGAGGGAAGGAGAGGTAGAGAGAGGAGAGATAGAGATAAGTAGAGAGGAAATGAGGGAGGGAGGGAGAGGTAGGGAGAGAGAGAAAGGTAAGATAGAGAGGTGTAGAGAGAGAGTGGTAGGGTGTGATGGATGTAGAGGTAGGTAGAGAGAGGGATTGGGAGATAGAGAGTAGATAGGGAAGAAGAGAGTGGGGAGAGTATGGAGGGAGAGAGAGGGAGGTGAGAGAGAGGTAGGGAGTGATGGAGGGAGAGATAGGCAGAGAGAGAGGGGGATATAGATAGATAGAGAGAGAGAGAGAAGGATGGAGGGAGGGAGATAGAGATAATTAAAGAGGGAAGGAGGGAGGGAGCGAGAGAGACGTGAGATAGAGAGAATCAGAGGGAAAAGGAGAGAGAGTGGGAGAGAGAGATCAAGGGAGAGAGAGATAGATAAAGGGATGGAGATAGTGAGAGAGAGGTCTAGAGTGTAAGGGATAAAAAATGAGTGAGATAGAGAGAAAAATATTACAACTTGCTGATTACTAGAATTTGCATTATAACTCCTAGAGATATAAAAGCACTCTCAAACATCCTAAAACTATATACATGAAATATAACTTAAAGTATAAGAAAGTAAATGTCCATATGTAATTGTTTATTTCATGTATACAGTTTCCCTAAAAGATAACAAGAAGAAAGAAAATAAAAGAGAATAAAAATAAATTCAATGTAGACCAAAACATGAGCACGTTGCATTGAAAAAACATGAGTGCATTACACGAGCACGTTATAACGCTCTCACATTTTGTCAATGCATTCAAATAATGTGAGCATGTTATAACGCGCTCACGTTATATATTGCTTTGGGAATCCCCAAGACTTGGGCTTGGTATTTTCCTTGGAATACCAACCCAAAAGCTTGGAGGACCTTCCTAACGACCAAAGACATGTTTTTGTAAATTCTACAATATTTCACATAATTGGGTTCGTGCTCACCATCAAGATTGTGCATGTTTTAATGTTGAACAAACCAAACACCTGGGTAATGTTAGACTATCTCTTAACTATCCAACGATGTAAATTTTTTTACTTTTTGACAATGTTAAGACTTTAATTTATAATTTATTTTGTTTGTGTGTCACTTTTTTGGGAAAAAGTAGTGTTTGGTGCTTTTTTCATTATAAATTAACCATTCATCAAAATTCAAAATAAATTACAAATTTAGAAACTAGACTCCATTCTACAAATATTTAAAAAAAAATCAATTAGTTTCCAAAATTTGTAGGGGTAGCATGGACAAAATTCTATTTTTCAGGAAATTTCCACTTTGAAAATTAGTAAAATATCAAACATTCATTAAAAAATTATCAGAAAAATTGTGCATCAACTACATACTGCTAGCTAATTTCTCATTGAAGTGATTTTAAAAATACTAAACAAAAGTTCACCATACTACATTCCCTCAAAAGTTGCTATGTTTTCTAACAAAAACAACGCCAATTTATGTGGGTACCTCTTTTGAACCCATTAATCTCAACCATTTTTCAAAAAAAAAAGTAGTTTAGAAAGTTGACTTGCAACACTACGATCCTTGTTTTTGTTGTAAATCAGAATTTTGAGTGTAACTATCCTCAATTTCATGTCCAAGGTCAGTATTTCCTAATTTTAAAAACAAAGTGGCCACTTAAGCCCCCTTTTTGGTCCCCCATCTTTTTGTACTTACCCATTTAGTGATTAATTATTTATAATAATATTATCAAATACAAAATAAAAAAATAAAAAATAAACATGTTATTATATTTATTTAATCTTGAATTCTTAAATTTTTAAATTTATATTTATATTATGCTATTATTATGAACTTTCAATTTTTTTGTCTTAATTTTTTATAATACATTAAATATTATAAATATAAGGTGTTATTATACCTTATCTAATAAATCTATGTATTTTAATAATTAATAGTAATGTATTTTAAAAGATTATGTAATTTCTTATTAATATATTTTTTTTCTTCGTAAGTAAAGGCTTTTATCAATAAAAATGGACACGAGTCCTCTTAAAGTGAGCATATACTCATTATATTTTACTCACCCCCTTCCAAGAGACCAAACACAAGCCATGTAGGGCCTTGCCAAGGTCAAACACTAAACCTTGATATATAAGCTTGCAAGCCTACAATTTCACTATGTTCCTTACAACAAAAAACTATTATACCCCATCACCAAAACTAAAAACCACACATAGAGCACCATTTCCATCTAGGGCATACCATACTACACTATTCAAAGATATCAACTTGCAAACAAAACAAAGGATTACAAGCTATTCTTCACCATTGTCCTTAATATAATTGATGAAAGCACCTACCCACTTTAAGTCTTGATAATACACAGGATGGATGATTTTCTTAGTCTAAGAATCAAGTATGGAGAATAGTGGCTGTTGTACAAAGTTACACTACTAGAGTGAGAATTGGAATATGCCAAGCAACATATGTCAAAATCGATCCATTTCATAAATTCAAGTAGTAATGATATGTCTAAGGGTAATATTAAGAGGGAATCAAAACTATCAAGTATCATAGTTATAAATTCATTTGTAGACTCAATTGATCCACAACTCAAAAAGTGATTTCATGATAGGTAGCCACACCAACATAGTGAAGTTTTAAATTGAAGAACTATTTCCCGATGACACATAATGGTGTTGCTATTAAATTTTATCAAGGGGACAACTTGAAGCTAATGGATGACATAATAGCTTTAAAGCCCATATTATTTCATAATTCACCTTGTCTATGTAATATCTAATATATTGAGGAATTCTAAATATTGAGAAGATATCTTGGACATTCAAGGAGAAGCTATTCACTATTGCATTTGATTCCAAGAAGATATCCATAATCAATGAGCACAAGTTAAATCTTGTGGGCTCCATTTAGAAATATAAAAGTTTATCATGAGCTATAGTTCCAACTATTTAGGGTTATGAAGATGGTGCAGATTTCACAATTATAGAGAGATTAAAAATAAGTATGCAAGGAAATCTTGTCTTCTACTTAAGTGTGGGCTCTATTGGATTGCTCAAAATTCTCATTCTTACTCTCATACACAAAAGCTCTAGGATGGATTTGGTAATGCACCCTTAGACAACAACTTGAAAAAGTTTTGGCAGTTCTTTTGGGTTATATGTCAATTGCAATTCTCTTAGCATAAGCTACATTATTGTCAATCGAGGTTGACCTTTCACTATTTTCTATCCTCATCAAAACTATAGGCAAGAAAAACATGCTAGTGTAGGTTGGTGCATTTTTCCCTCTAATATATATGTTCATCCACACATATTATTCTCTTTTAAGCTTAGAATTTTCACTTTTTATTTCTTGGCACCAAAGTAGAAAGCTCTGTAAGCCTTCTTACGATATGTTTAATAGTGTCTTGGTATGATCCTCCAATATCATACATTGTTTTGAACATAATTCACCTTGATGAGAATGGAAAAACAATGATCATAAAGAGAATGGGTTTGAAGCCGAGTGTTGATGATGCTTGGAATAAGACTGGGTAGGAAGAGAAAAGGTGAAGGTATTGGAAGCAAATGATCCAGTTAATGCAACTTAAACATTTTTCTTATTGAATATGACTTAAACTAACTTTAATTCTAAAGTATTGGGCTTGTTGGGGTAATACATCTATTAGAGAAAATGTGGAAGGGTATTTCATGAGGGCACACTAATTGCTTTGGGAAAGAATTGAAATTAGATATACATTCCTTATAAACTTACATATAAGGTTCTTGCTAAGGAGTTAAGTGAGGTAGGAAAGTTGGAAAAGGCCAAAAGACTTCTCAATTATATGTTATGAAAAATAACTATGGACATTGGAAGAAGAAAGTATTCGAATGGTTGTGATGCTCTCCTTTGGAATCTCAACTCCTTTTAGAATTGTATGCATCTCTTGGTGGTAGCCTCTTCTTTTCTAATCCATGAACAAAAGGAATACAAACATTTGCTTAAAATGCAATGATAGATTTAGCTACCAAGAAGGAGTGCCCCAAAACTATTGAACTAGAGGAAAAGGAGAAACGCCAAATGGAGAAGATGATTTGAATAAGGAATTTGAAAGGTTTTTCATAATAAAAAGATAATTCAAATCCCAAGAAGTAGTTACAAGGGAGAAGGGAAAATATATAAAAGAAGATTTTATTTATTAAAAAATAAATAAATCATTTTCTTTGCTACAACAGAGAGGGAGTTGGGGGAGAGGGTTTTATTCTATAAATCCTTGGTGGCAATGGGATGTCTTGTTTTTCTTTTTTAATTAGGGGTTAAATGCTTTTGACCTAGAGCTATGAACCGATGAGGTCACCAACGGGGACCTCATCCCCAATTTAAACACTCAACAATTACACCCTCAGTGGGGTTTGAATCTTAATGGCAAGAACAACACCACAATAACTTAACCATCATACCATGCCACTATTGGCACAATGGCTTGTCTTGTTAACATAATCATTGTGTAGAGTTTTTTGGGAATCTTTGAGCTCTTATATTGTTGAAGATTTTGAAGAAGTATTCAGATCTTTGAGTTTAACTTTTTTTCATACCATTTTCTTCAATGTTTCTCTATTACTTTGGTTGCGCCTAAGTTTAATACAAAAACTTTGTATATCTGAGTTGATTACATATTGTTCATGTGTTTGAAGTGGGATCATTCCTTTTGTACTTTTTGATAAAAAAATATTGTCATCTCATCCTTATTTTCTGGAATATGAACTATTAATCTTTGAATCATTATTTATTCTTTTTTATTTTATTTATATTATTTGTATATTATTTATATTATTTTAATTATTAACTTTTTATTTAATTCATTTATATTTAATTTATGTTAAATAATGTAAAAAATTATTTAATAAGATAAATAAACTATGATACTTTACAATAATACGTCTCATTCTAAAATAAATTAGATGGGATAAATGATAAAAAGGTAAGGTAAGGAAAGCAAGAGAATTGGCATTTGGCAAAAATGATGCTATCCGATAAATGGCATTTTTTTCATGTGTAGGGTTTAATTTTTCTACAAATGTAAAGTGGGGTCGTCATTCACATGGGTTTAAGGCCGTATCATTTTGGTTCCTGTCTTTACTGTTCTCACCCCTCTCCTCTCTGCACTGTCATTTTCTCTTGCCCATTTTAATTCTCATACTACTTCTGTGTGTACTCATTCATGGCTGCAGAGTTTGCTGGTAAAACATTATAACCGCTTATATTGATAGACCTGCCAAAACCAGCTAAAAAAATGTTTTGTTGTTAAGCGTGAAAAGCGTGAACGGTAGTACCCCTGCGCTAAAACCATGTTACAAGAGAAGACGGTATATACATTCAGGTATGGCTCCCATGAAGCGGAGAAACTGGATTGCGGCTTACAAAGAACAAACTCCTGGAATATACACAGAAGCTGCATCTCGCAATGCCGATGTTTCAATGTTTGCAGTCCATTTTGAGCACTCCATCCTGATGCCTACCATACGCTTATGGCTGTACTCTTATGGATCGGAACTGCACAGTACTGAAAGCGAACCTGAAGATGAGCTCCAAGGTGAAAACTCCTAGCTTTTGAAAGAAGACTGCCGGTGGAGACTCGACCCCGCGCTGAAAACTAACAATGAGACTAAAATTATCAGAACATCTTCTTCACTATGACGCCTATTACCAAGGATGATGATACTTTGGTATAGAGTGATAGACCCATATTAGTATGTAATGCAATAGCTTCTAACATGATTGTCAATACATTCTAAGCTATTTTCTGATTGTTAATACATTTTAAGCTATTTTAGAGGTTTATGTAATTTATATAATGCAATAGCTTCTAAGATGATTGTCAATACATTCTAACCTATTTCCTATTCCCAAGATGGATTTGTTGAAGTATTGAAGTTCTTGATTGCATAAGCAGCCCAGGAAATTTTGTATTCATTAAACAGGATTTGTATGCCCATTGAACTGGACACGTGCAAGGCATCTGACAAAGTAACTGGGTGTTTATCTCTCTCTTTATCTATTGCTGATTTGTTTTCAGTGGGTTTATAATTGTGGTATTACAACTATTATTTTTGTCCTTATCAGATGTTCTCCTCTTGAATGATTCTTTTAGGATCTGCAACAATGGGATCCGCTGTTGCCACATCTTTTTATTATCATCAGATCTTTGGACAAAAAGCTTACATCTTGAAACTTGAACAACGGGACAGCACAACCCGATCTTCAATTTGTAGAGGACATTATTATCCTCAAGCCAGCAATAAAATTAAAAGCTATCCTGCAATTATAGCTATTCCCCCTGCTTTTCCTGTCCCATATTGAGTTATTTATGTAAGCAGAAAGTAAGCATATGAAAATAGCTATTCCCCCTGCTTTTCCAGTCCCATATTGAATTATTTTTATGCTTAACACCCACTATACATAATCATTCCTTTTATTTCCTCCAGGTAATAATGCTACAAGAAATAAAGCATCACTTAAGTGCAATCAAGAGACCAATTTCTACACCCATACCGGCAATAAACTCATGACTGCAGAGATGATAATGGAAGCCAACATTGCATTTGGAGTATAGTGGAAAAGTGGTGTAAGCACAAAAGTGTAAGTAGAACTATGATTGACAAAAAAAATAAAAATTAAAATCTCTTGTGGAAGCTTGCATTATAGTTTACTATTGAGCGTGAGAAGGAGCCTGCAAAGAAAACAATCCAAGATTTAATATTCAAATGGATTCTATAAGTCATTTTTAGGTTAAAAAAATCAAAAGAGCAGATCACAAATGAATAATTTAAAAATATATTTTGCAACATAACAAGAAGTCAATGAACCAGCTATATTCATAATGCCTATTGCTATCATTTCTTTGTTTCCATCCAAATGATAATCCTTTAAAGCAGCAAATGTTCTTCCTATTGGAATAGCTTCCTATAATGGTCCTTACATGTTTACAAATAATGTCAGTCCAGTTTCATTACAAGGTATAAATACACCCTACAATCTACTATTTAATGATCTTCCAGTAATAGATTTTATTTATTGACGTTAAGAATCTAATAACCTCAATCCACTTTGATTAACATCAACTTGACAAGGTATACTCTAGTATTACACTTAATCATCTACTAATAATTAATCATGTCATTAAAGCTCGGAATAAAAATAAATTTGAAGGCTCAAAATCTTTATTTTTAATGAAAATAGATCATTTATTATACTATAAGTGCAATCAAAGCTTCTATGAAACCAATCTTAGCACCTTTTGGAAGAAGGGCATCCTTTAAAGCAATTTCATTTGTTGAACTTGGGTTTATTCTTTTTTAATGTGTCCCACTTGATCAATATCAGTCAATGTAGGAACCTAGATATTGAAAGCAACCTACATAACTTGAAAACAACCACTATAAATTGATCCTCTCTTCCACTTACCGCCTCCCTCCAACAATTTTTAGAAAAACCAATAACCACGATAAGTAGATGAATATATACAATTTTCACACCATGCTTGTCTGCACGTGTAAGAAAAACAATGAGAGGAGACAAAATGACTGAGATGAGTGGAGCCACAACAAGAACCTAGAAAAGTCGCTTGTTTTTCTTACCCTGTCAGAGTTGACTATAGGAGGAGAGTGTCTTAGTTGTAATTGTATGTTCTTTTCATCCAATTAACAAATGCTACATGAAAAAACAAACATGTGCCATTTAAGATAAATGGGAAGGCCATGCCAAATTTGTGAGATGAGCCTTATGGATGTAAACTACCTAAAATAGGACATTTTTTCCCCTTGTGTTGGATGTATGGGACTTACAGTAAATTTGATTGCCATAAGAAACACAAGGAGAAGTTCAAAGACTTACAATAAATTTGGTAGCCATTAGAAACATCAGGAAAAATGCTCCAATAAAAATAGAACTGCCAATTCCATTGCAAGACAGTACAATGTTGCAAACTATAATGGCTTCATGAGCTAGAAATTGACTTTTCAGAACAATTTTAAAATTTTAGCTGTCCTATATCACCTCTATTCTCTTGGCTAAATCTTAACTAATCCAAAGGAATTATGAAGTGAATATTAAGAAATTACAGATATTTACAAATTTCAAAGCGCAAAGCATAAAAAAGGAGAACTTGTGAAGTTACATACTCCACGATGAACAAAACCCCAATAAAAATTTCATCATAGAGATCAAATCTGCATTCTTGGTGAAATTATTTGTCAAGAACTCATTTCAGCTATTGTAGGGAAATTGTAATAGCACTGTTCCCAGAAGTTACTTACCACTCTGGTCTATGGTTGAGGCATAAGGCTTAAGAGTTCATTCTATTTTATAAAGCTGGGAGTATCAATGTGGTACATGACCTTTGTATGTCCTATTTGACCCCTCCATAGATACTGATTACATCACTCTTTCAGGGGTAAGGTAAGCCTTCTATGAATAAACTTACCTTTACTCCTCTAGGTTGTAATTGACTGATATCTTGTTCAAGCTAGCCTAGTGAACCTTATGGAAGAAGGTTTATGAAATATCCCCCTCACCCATTGAGTCAATGAACACATTTCTTGACATTTAAACTCAAAACAAACATCAACATTGACACAAAAAATTTAAACCCTTTGAATATAATGGAGTACACTTGAAGAACACTATACTATTGTATGTCCCTAAATATAGCTTTTTTTTATTAAAACAATATCTTAGTGGCTTCCTAGCATTTGGGTTCTTATCTCTACTCATTGGTTCAAAGTCAACCTAGGGGACTATGATTTCGCATCTTGATTTTCACAAATTTCAAGCTTTGTGGAAAAAAATTTGCTTGGTTGTAGACATCTCATATTCAAACATAATCCAAACCTCCATGTGGTAAAAACAATTTCACATTAAATCAAAATTTAAGAATTGAATTATAAAGCAGGTGTACCTTGGTCATATATTCAAAACTTTTTGGTCTCCAACAAGAAAGGAAAAAAAGGAAATGCATTCTTAAGGATGTTTTTATTAAAATAATTTTGGGTATATCACACCTTGAAACATCACACCAAAGTTCCTTCATCTTCTAGGTTTATAAACACTCAAAGGAAAATGCAGCTTTCTCAATACCTTGATCTTGTCACAAGTCCCTCTTAGATATAACATTACGATCAAAACATCAACCACAACATTGGCATCCAAACATCAAACCATTTAGCATCCCATCTCATCAACAACTTCAAATTATGGACAAACAAATCTCCTAGACCAAGTTTCCATCAAACATCATCTAATTTAGCTACATATTTAGAAACATATGATCCCTTTTCAAATATCTAGTTGGGTTAGCACACATTCTTTTGGACACACTTATCCTAGAGTCACAAGTCTACTAGTAGGATTTGCAAGTTCATTAGCATCCTGATCAAACACATATCAAAACTTAAGTCTAGATTTGTCCAAAATTGAGATTTCCTTATCATTTGCATCATTCACCTTTTTCATCACATCATCATTGGTCCTAAATCCATTAGAGGTTTTCTTTTAGGAAAATTTGAATCAACCCAAGAGTTTAGGCAATATAAATTGCATCATACTGTAGACACCAAAGGTTGATACAAGTTTTATGCTAACAACAAGATCAAAACACAAGAGAGACATGAATCAAAACCCAAATCTACCTATCATGAGTGATACAAGCCAACAAAACCTCATAATGCAAGAATTCAACCCTAGAGGTTTCACATTCCCACCACAAAATATACCACAACCATCTCAACCTTCCCAAGAAATGGGGGTTCATATAGAAGATGTCACCAATAATCCCATGGAACTTACCGCAAATGAGATACTTGAGATGCAACAAGATCCTAAGGTTCATCATCTTCTCAACACAATGATGAAGTTAAATACCACCCAATATATGTTGGCATTAGAAAAAGAAGGAGCCAAACTCCCTTCTATGTTTGATTTTGTAAGGAAAGATCGATGTGGAAATGCCTTCCAAATGAAAAATTCTCAAGAAATAAGTGTACAAAATCTCATTTAATTCAAGTTACAGTCATTAAGATGCACAACAATAGAATAAAAGAATAGAAAATTTAACACACATAGAATTTAACACTAGATTTATGTGGGAAAAACCTTACGGGAGAAAAAACCACACACCAAGTAAAGTCACTTTGTATTACAGTAAAAAAATTACATACAGTGTTACAAACTCCACTCTTAGGTGTTAATTCACAACAATAAACATTTCCCAAATCAACCTCATAAACATATAATGAATATAGTCTTGTTCTCTCACATTGTTACAATGCTTGTAAGCATACAATGTAGAACACCAATCAACCGAACCTCATCGATTGAACCCCAACTCATTTCAGAGTGTTTCAATATATATTCGACATCTAACCATGACTGCTTCAGTTCTAGAAAACCAGTCATTTCAACTGTACACAAACTGTCACAAACATGTAACTGCTACAGCCGCATCAAGCCATCAAAGAGAATTCTTTCATGCTCTCTCTAATCACACAAAGTCCCTTTGATGTCTATTCATTCTCTAAACCAAACGTCAATAGTCAACAACCAACCATCACTTTCCATCTCATCACCAATCGGGTCCCACCTAGATACTCTCCACGAGTTACTGAGTCAACCATCGCCATATCGGAGAGACCAAAAATCGCTTCCCACCGATACAAGGAAGTCTTGCCGATGTTCACTTTACACACCAACAAACACTATAGGAACTCGTCAGTCTATCAGGGAGACTCAAGATGCAGTCCCACCGATAACACATTGTCATGCTAAAATAGTCACATCGAAATATCGGGAAGAAAACTTAGAAGGTCCCGCCAAAGTCCCCAAGTCTCACCAATGAGAGTCATCGGTCCATTGAGGAAACTATCTTTAAGTCCTGTCGACATAGTAACGTCCCCCTGATGCAAGTTTATCGGCTTGTCCCATGTGTTCGATCAATGGGAGGTTTCACAAACTTCAAAACTTGTGACTAGTGGTTCCAAGGTTCTAACTCTCTAAGATCTTGCAATCACTCAATCTGAGGTTTCCAAAACTTCACAACTACTGACCAGTAGTTCCAAAGTTCTAGTTTTTAGCGACCATGAAACATTCAGGCCGATAAAAGGAAAAATTCCAAGCTTTAAGGGAAGTTCCAAGCCACCAAGTTGAGGCACATTTTCCAACATGCTCCCACTTGACAAAGACTTACTGGCTTCTTCCAAACTTGAAGTTATTGAAAGTCATAGGCCCCAAGTCCCATTGAACTGGCACACCACCTGTACTTATCTATGCTCACATTTTTTCAATGCATCAACGACATTTTCTAGAGTATCCAATTTTTCAAGATTAACCTTTCCATCCTCCACCATATTATGAATGAAATGATACTGAACATCGATATGCTTCATCCTAGCATGGAAAGTGGGATTTTTTTCCAAACAGATACCTCTTTACTATCACACAAAATAGTAATTTTCCCTGCATTAAATCCAACATCAGAACACAAACATTTAACCAAAATGGCTTCCTTACAGGCATGTGTTGCTGCCATGTACTCTACCTCAGTAGTAGATAAAGTGACTACAGCTTGCCACTTGCTCATCCAACTAAAGTTGTGCCACCGAATAACATGAATATGTATCCACTCTAGTGGATTTTCTACTGTCAACATCCCTTTCCCAGAATCCACATACCCACGAATGCTAAGAGATAGCTATGATTCAACCGAGTTGCCATGATAATACAAAGCACACTTAGAAGTGCCCTTCAAACATCTTAAAACTCTTTTCACAATATCCCAATGTGGCCTTCCTGGATTATCCATAAACTGACTAAGTACTACCACTGCTTGGAAAAATTTTGGTTTGGTAAAGACCATTGTGTACATCAAACTGCCAATTTCACTTGAACAATGCACCCTAGTCATGTCTTCTATCTCAATAGGAGACTTCAGACAATCTTCAATAGATAGCTCCATTCCTTGCAACACTAGAACAACTAACTGCTTACAATTTGTTGAATACTAAATTTCTTAAGGACATAATTAATATACTTGCTCTGGCTGAGCCAAAGCTTTCTACTTCCCATATCCCTTTTGATTTCCATACCCAGAATATACCTTGTTGCACCTAAATATTTCATTTCAAACTCTGCTAACAACTAAGATTTTAAATCAGAAATCATACCCTTACTATTCCCAAAGAATAACATATCATCAACATATAGGGCAATAATAAGTAAACAATCATTCTTAGTTTTGTAATACACATAATGATTTGATTTTGATCTCACAAATCCCAATGACAACACAAAAGTGTCAAAATTTTGGTACCAGATTCTAGGTGATTGCTTCAAACCATACAAAGATTTATTTAACTTGAAAACTAGACTTTCTTTACCTTTTTCAACAAAGTGCTCAAGCTAGGGCATATAAATCTCTTCTTCTAGATCTCCATGAAGAAATGTTGTCTTCACATCCATCTGCTCAACCTCTAAGTTATATATAGTTGCAAGTGACAATAAAAATTTGATAGATGACAACTTAGCTACAGGAGAAAATATTTCTCCATAATCAATTCCCTCCACTTGGGAATAACCTTTCACAACCAACTTAGCTTTATACTTCTCAACACTACCATCTAGACCAATCT
The DNA here is from genome assembly GCA_007258455.2 of Sequoia sempervirens. Classification (NCBI taxonomy): domain Eukaryota; kingdom Viridiplantae; phylum Streptophyta; class Pinopsida; order Cupressales; family Cupressaceae; genus Sequoia; species Sequoia sempervirens. Next base: position 100,970 of record VDFB02268188.1, on the reverse strand, counting down.
TCTTCTTAAATACCCATTTACAGCTAACAGGCTTTCATCCTTCAGGAAAACGTACCAAATCCTAGGTTTCATTCTTCTTCAATGATGCCATTTTTGCATTCATGGCTTCCAACTTGGAATCTAAATTAGACATATTAATAGCCTCCTTTATAGTCCTAGGCTCATCAATGCTAGTAATCAAAGCATAGGAAAAATTTGAATCCAACATTGAAAATCCATACCTATCAGGTTTTCGCTTTTCACATGTAGACCTCCTCACAAGCTGAGGCCGAGGTTGTGGTTCTTCTTCTTGTTTAGAACTCTCAAAGCTGCTAGAGCTCTCCTCAGTTTCAGGTACACTTTGAATTCATAGTTCCTCTTTATCTTGAGTTCGAAGAATTTCAACTACATCATTTTGAACTTTTCTTTTTCTTTTGTCTTTGACTGTAGATCAACTGTAGAAGGTTTTAGATCATGAAAGATTACACTTTTTCTATACAAAACCTTCTTAGTAACGAGATTCCAAAGCTTGTTTCCTTTCATGCTAATGCCATATCCAATAAAGATACATTTGATAGCCTTGTTCTCCAACTTAGATCTTTTCTCATTTGACACATATGCATATGCCTCATAGCCAAAGACACGAATATGTCTCAGAGAGGGCTTCTTACCAAACCACGCTTCCAAAGGTGTTTTTTAAACAAGAGTCGAACTAGGTGAAAAATTAATCAAGTAACATGTTGTAGCCACAACCTTAGCCCATAACTTCTACTCCAGACCAACACTACTCAACATACTTATCGCTCTTTCCATTAGCATCCTATTCAACCTATCAAGAACTCCATTCTACTGTGGAGTATAAGGCATAGTTTTATGCCTTTTAATCCCATGGTCTTTGCAATACCTTTCAAAATCTGCAGAATAAAATTCACCACCATTATCCATCCTTAAGCATTTAATTTTCCTTCTAGTTTTATTTTCTACCAATTTTTTAAACTCTTTAAACCGACTGAACACTTTTGATTTACTTTTAAGAAAATACACAAATGTCTTTCTCGAATAATCATCAATAAAAGAAACATAATAATTAGACTTTGATGAAAAAGGAACATTTATTGGACCAAATATATCAAAGTGAACACAATCTAGTATGCCAGAAGATCTATGACCCGACTAGAGTAAAATGAAACACGGTGTTGCTTTCCATAAATGTAATGTTTTCAAAAATCAAACTCAAGGTTACAATCATCAAGCCCTTCTACTAGGTTTTTATTTTTTAAGGATTTTAAGCCTTTTTCTCCTATGTGATCGAGTCTCTGATGCCACATCATGGTTTTCTCTACTAGGAGTTTCACCTCCAAAGAGTTTGCACCTAGAGGAACTTCATTCTCCTTCTCTACATGAGCAACCTTGCTTGAATTTGTAGAGGCATTGTTACATTGAACAACCTATGTATCTAGCTTGTACAAAGTGTCTATGCATGCACCCTTGGCCAACACCATTGAACCTCTAGTCATTTATAGCCACCACTCAAGAATGAAACTTGCACACCAACATCATTTAGCTTACTAATAGAAAGAAAATTACGAGCCAGACCTAGTATGTGCATTACGTCATTAATTCCTTTTATTATTCTGTTAGGAAATTGAATTATGACTCTTCCACAACAAACAATTTCAAGAGATGAATCACTTTCTAGGTACACCTTTCCACCAACATAATTTCCATACTTCATGAACCAATCTCTGTGAGATGTCATGTGAGAAGATGCTCCTAAGTCAATCAACCAGACATCATCTGATGCCTGAGTTGCTAAAGCTATAATGAAGGCATTTGCATCACTCTGAGAAGAATCATTGTCGGAAGAGTTGTTGTTCTCATTCTTTTTCTCCTCTTTACAATCATTTCAGATATGACTAGTCTGTCCACAATTCCAACATTTCACCTTGGAATTCTTGCCTGGAGACTTTGATCTCCCTTCATATTTGGATTTAGACTTATTGTCTTTCTTCTTTCCTCTCTCCTTTGATCTCCCCTAAATAGTAAGGGCCTCCTTAGCCATCTCAAAATATTTCCTCTGCATTTCTTTTGACAGCAACGAAGCAGCCACATCTTCTATCTTGAAAGTGGTTGTTGTACATCCAATAGCCATCGTGACTAGATGATCCCATGTGTCTGGTAAGGAACATAATGGAAGCATACATCAATCCTCCTCCTTTATCTTCACACCTGCAAAGGCCAACTGAGCAACAGTCATATTAAATGAATTTAGATGGTCTGTTATAGATACTCCTTCTTCCATCTTCAAGGAGTATGACTTCTTCCTCAGGAATGACTTATTCACCAAAGACTTTCCTTGATAAATATCACCAAGTTTCTTCCATAAATACCATGCGATCTTCTCCTCATGGATGTTTAGAAGAAAAAAATTGTCCAAACAAAGTCTTATCATCCCTTTAGCTTTTCTATTTGTGAGGTCCCAATCTTCTTACTTCATACCTAATGGTTTTTTCCCATAACAACAATCCAAAGATCTTTATCCACCAATAGGTCTTCCATTTTGAGTTTCCACAACTCAAAATTTTTGCAATTGAACTTTTCAATTTTGACTCTTCCTGATGTGCTTACCATCTCAATTTGTAAACAAGACAATCATTTTTCTCTACGAGACTCCCACTGAAAAAAATTAGCACAAAAAACCAGCCCTACCCACAAGGATAACACAACTAGCCAGGATTTGATACCACTTATAAGGAAAGCTCATTGCGGAAATGCCTTCCAAATGCAAAATTCTTAGGAAAAAGTGTCAAAATTTTTAGTTAATTAGGTATGTGCAGAATCATCATGGAAAAAATAGGCCCTTAAGTGGTGAAAAATTCAAAAAAATCAGAGTTAGGCAACTTCACATAAAAATTTGAATAAGTTATCTATATTATTTCAAAAATATGTAAGAATAGAATCTGTAGAAAATTTAATGTAGTTTCTAAACTACTGGATTTATTTTTTTTTAAATCTATTTGGTGAAAAATTTGAAATTTAATGTAGTAGTACTTAAATTTCAGTGGAAAAAATAAGTAGGTGTCTGCCTAACCACTCTAACTACAATAAAATGATAATACTTTTTTATAAAATTTTAGATATAAGTAGAGGACTCATGTCCTTATGTGATGCATATTTTTTTGTAGTTTTTTTCCAAGTAAATAATTAATTATGATTTTTTTAAATTACAACTTTTAAAAAATATAAAAACATGTATGTCTAACCACCTTAACTTTGTCAAAACTTCATTAAATTCAATTTCTTTTTTTAATCCTATAGTATGTGAAGCACAGAATGTGACGCATGTTTTGGATTCAAAAAATGTGATACCATTTGAAAGCTATAGATGTTTTTCAATCAGCCTATCAATTAGGACTTTAGTCATAATTCAAATAGAAAATGAATTATAATAATTATTTATTAATTTCAAAGTAAATCATAATTTATATTTGTGGAAAGCTAAGAATCTTCTTTAAAAATCCTTTTGTTTCATCAATTTTGGGTAAAAAAGAAGTCGTCAGCCACATACCCTACACATACCCATCATATCACCACTTTTTGGCCCATCATGATCTTGCACATACCTAATTCGAGTTACAGTCATTAAGATGCACAACAATAGAATGTAAAAGAATAGATAATTTAACACACACAAAATTGAACACCAAATTTATGTGGGAAAACTCTTACGAGAGAAAAAACCATACACCAACTAAAGTCACTTTGTATTACAGTAAAAAAATTACATACAGAGTTAAAAACTCACTCTCAAGTGTTAATTCACAACTAAAAACATTTCCCAAATCAACCTTGTACACAGATTTTGAATACAATTTTGTTCTCTCACACTGTTACAATACTCGTAAGCATACAATGTAGAACATCAATCAACCGAACCTCATCGATCAAAACCTAACTCATTTCAGAGTATTACAATATGTATTCGACATCCATCCATGACCACTTCAATTCCAGAAAACCAATCATTTCAACTATACACAAACCGTCACAAACATGTAACTGCTACAACCGCATTGAACCATCAAAGAGACTTCTTTCATGCTCTCTTTGATAACACAAAGTCCCGATGATGTTTGTTCATTCATTAAAACAAACATCAACAACCAGCAACCAACCATCACTTTCCATCTCATCACCAATCGGGTCCCACCTAGATACTCTTCATGAGTTACCGAGTCAACCATCGCCATATTGGGGAGACCACAAATTTCCTCCCACTGATACAAGGAAGTCCCATCGATGTTCACTTTGCACACTGATGAACACTATAGGAACCTATTGGTCTATTGGGGGGACTCAAGAAAAGGCCCCATTGATAACATATTATACGTTGAAATAGTCACATCAGAGTATCGGGGAGACAACTTAGAAGGTCTTGCCGAAGTCCCCGAGTCTCACCGATGAGAGTCATAAGTCCATCAAGGAGACTATCTTTAGAGTCCTACCAACATAGTAATGTCCCCTCAATGCAAGCTTATCAGCTTGTCCCATGTGGTTGGTTAGTCGAAGGTTTCACAAACTTCAAAACCTACGACTGATGATTCCAAGGTTCTAACTCTTTGTGATCTTGTGATCGGTGAGTTGGAGGTTTCCAAAAATTCACAACTCCCAATCTCTAGTTCCAAAGTTTTGGTTTTCAGTGATCACATGACATTCAGGCCAATAAAAGGAAAAATTCCAAGCTTTAAGGGAAGTTCCAAGCCAACAAGTTGAGGCACATTTTCCAATAGATTTGAACACACTTATGGAGAAACCCTTGTTAGAAATTGCATCCATGGGTCAACCTTCTCGAAACATGGGTCAATCATCTCAAAATGTCATTCAATTTGTGCCACAAACATATTTGTTACATGGACCAAGCCAACCTACAATCACTAGGATGGATTTATCTAGCCTTGTTACTCAACAAGGAACACAACTTGGTTATACTCAAAGTCTAGGGAACAACATAATCTTGGGTATTCAAAACACAAGTATCCCCATCCCTCAACACCCTGAACATCCAAACATTCCTCTTACATCACATCCCCATAACACAAATGTCACATCAAAATTTCATGCACAACCATATCCTCCACTCACATATAATACCCAAAATATTTAAACCAATGCCCCTAACACATAACCAAGTGAGTCAAAATCCCCAAGGAAATCTCCAAGAACAAATGAATCAAAATCAAGGAAATAATACATCAAATCAATTATCACAACACCATCAAATTGATCCCAAAAATCAAATGGTCCAACATCAAGTGCATCAACATCAAGGAAATCCATTGACCCAAAATCAAATTAATCAAGGTAACTCTCAAAATCCATTGATCAAAAATCAAGGTTTGCCACAAACATCACATCATCAAGTGGCATCATATCAAGGATCTCAACCTTTGTCTCAACATAAATTAATCACACAAACAATGCAAAATTAAATGGGTCCTCAAACCTATATCCCTCCATCACAATCCCAAATTCTACAAGGACTTATAGCACAACAAATCAAGGAAAAGTTTCTTCACAAAAAATTTATGTGTTAAGTTTGAATTTGCAAAATCAAGTGTCCAATAACCAAAATTTGGTCACACATCAATACCAAAATAAAGATAATCCTCCATCCTAATCCACTCATAACATGATTCCACAAAATCCATCATATATCTCACAAAATCAGAGCATCCCATCAAGCCAATACATCAAATCAAACCAATATGTCACAAATCCAACTACCATTCCATCACCTCAAGGACAAAATTCCATTGCATATCAACAAGCTCAACAAGCCCAACAATAATTGCAATCCCAACAAAAATTACAAGCACAACAACAACAATATTCCCAACAACAAAAATTGCTTGTACAACAGTTCAACAACAACAAAGCTTGCATTATACTCAACAACAACAATATACAAATTCACAAAATGTCTTCAATCAAAATTTACATGGATCATACAATACACCACCACCACTATCACCATTAAATTTACAATATCAAAACAATCCACCATACAGGTCATACAATACATTCAACATGAACACATCACCTTACCAAAATCCTGCATATAATTCATCTACCATTCCTCAATACAACATGTATGTTGCACCACCAAACAATCCTCAAGAGGAAATTTATTTGTAAATCAAGGAACTCATGCAATAGATTCAAGATATCCAAGTTGGGAAAACATAAAATTATATATCGTATGAGACTTATGTCCATACCCATTTGATCGTAACATTGCAATGACACCTTCCCTCCAGGATTTGAGATCCCCAAATTTGACAAATACAAAAGGCCTAGGAATCCAGAAGATCACATTAAGGAATTTAATGTGGCATGTGTGGAATTAGCATGCAATGACTTATTTGATGTTTCTTTTCTCACACAATTGGGGAGGCCAAGCCATAGAATGGTTTTCGCACTTACCTCCAAGAATTCGAACTTTCAAGAAATAATTGATTGGTTTGTAGCACACTTTCCCTACAATATTCATATGGAAAGAAGTTTGGAGGAACTATATACCCTTAAACAAAGCAAGGGTGAATCATCTACAAACTTTTTGCAATGATGGAGGCATAGAGCTAGTAAATGTAAATGGCCAATTCCTAAGAAACAACAGATAGAGATCATTGTTGAAAATGTGGAAACAAATTTAGCCTTCCAACTAAAAATGCAATGTGTCTCAACATATGAAGAACTTATCCCTAGGGGCCTTAACATTGAAAGAGCCCTGATTACACAAGGAGCAACACAAGTGTACAAAGATAATCGTCCATCATCTAGTTCCAATGACAAACCCTGTATATGGGCCAAAAATAAGAACATTACTAATGATGATCGAGTTGATGTGAAAGTTGTGCTCAATGCTCCAAAATAGGAAAATGAACAATAAAACACAAAACAACAAAACACCAGCCACAATGAAACCTCAGAAATAGGGTGTCCTATTCTTTTGGAAGATAGGACAAGCTATTGTTAAAGGCCTATTTCACTTAGCTTCACTCAAGGAAACCCTAGATATCTCAATCCAAGGATGGAATAAAGGAAAGAGATCTGCTAAAGGTTGTCCTAGGGAATGATTAAAGACCAAAGAGGGGTTCACCACCAAGATAGGGCTTGCAAATACTAGTAAAATGAAAGATCTAAAGACAAAACCTAATGTTATGCAAAGCTCAAATGAATGACCTAGAAATGAACACAAATTAGAACAATAAACTGAGAAATCAGAGAGGTGCACCTGGAAACCTATAGAAGCTCGAAATGAATTTTGAAATCTTGAAAATGTTGAATTTAATGCACACTGGGACTCATACGACAGGCTAGGTGATTTAGTCATAGATTAGGGTTTCTGGGTAGAAACTAAAATCTGGTAGTGACAAGTTTGGAACTCTTGAAAATAGGAAAAAGCCCTGTACTAGGACTCATATGCTAGAAGTGGTGTATCAGTCTCATTCAAATTTTTTGAAGGGTCAAAGTTTGAATCTTCTCTTCTATCTAATTCTTCCTTCTCAACCCGATTTTCGAATATGAAATGCTAAATTCTGCTCTAGATAGATATCCTTTAGTGATCTTGCAAACAAGGTGACAACTTTGACAACTTTACAACCTTGAAAACTTTTCTCCAATCTTTCTCTTCAATGTATCTTCAACCTAGATCTATAAATCACACACTAAAGAGAGGGAAAAATGTTGTTTCGTTAGTGGATAAGGGTTTTCCTTGATCAAACCCCATTTTGGTAATCAAACCTTGAAATGAAATCAAATAGAAAGGGAGAATGATGAAAGGACAATATATAATGCTACAACTCACCAAACCCTTGAATTAGATGCTATAAATATGTATGAAATGGCTACAATGGATTTAGATCATCACTCTTGCTTAAATGATATGGATCTTGACTTGAATGCTTGCTTGAATCATAAAACCCTAAATCACAAATGTTAGCTCAAAAAAAAAATGATGCTTGATACTTAAATAATGCTCTAAAAAACTTAATAATCAGCTCTTGAATGCTCTTGTAGACTCAAATTGAAGGTTACATCCTTATGGAGAAAGTGTGTAAAAGGATGGCATTTATCCTCTAACTATGCTATGAATCTACAGATTGATTGAAGTTTTTTCTATAAACTACGTAGTTGTTTCAATATCTTCAGAGGAGGCATTTCCATGATAGCTTTGAATTTTGTGAGATCTACCTCAATGCCTCTTTGGGATACAATATAACCTAATAATTTTTATGATGTTACACAAAAAATACAATTCTTTAGATTTAGGCGTAGATTGTATTCTTCTAATATGTCCAATATTTTAGCCAGATTACCTAGATATCCTTGTCTTGATCGGGAGTTCATTAGGATCATAACCCCATGGTGTAGGAATTAGAGTTTCAACATTAGTGGTGGTAGGTCCACTAGAGATACTTGTGTTAGTTTCCATATTCTTTCTATTTTGACACCTTATAGTTGTCATAAATGTGCACACTAGACCATGGAGAACAAGATATTGCAAGTTATGAAAGTGTTGTGATGTTTTTGTTTGAGGCTTTGGTTTGCAAAATGATGTACAAAGGGAACATTGGTAAACCTTTTGGACAAATGATGTTGTTTGATTGATGTTGATCTTGGATAGTTTGATAACAAAGTTTGATTTTAGATTTTTGGATGTTTAAGAATGACAAGATTTTGGTACTCAACCCTATGATGAAGGTATGAGTGGATTTTGAAAGATATTTGAAGAATTATGCTATGTTTTTGGTACCCAACCTTATGATGAAGGTATGAGTGGATTTTTTGAAAGATTTAACTTGGATGATGCTAGTCTATGGACACAAGGATAAACAAGATTTGGGTGATGTTTTCCTAAGTCTCAAAAGTGTTGATGAAGGATAAGTTGATTTCTCTACTTAAACTAGACTCGTGAGTGCAAGTAAGGAAGGATGATGGTAATAGAAACTTAGGGAGAAGATAATTTCCACTAAATTTGACAAGATCACAAGATGATAATATGATTGGATTGAGGCACTATCAAGATGATGAGGTTTGATGGTTTGTGTTTGATGTGTTTCTAAAGACTAGTTTGGTGTTTAATCTATAATGCTAATGCAAAGGATGGTCTAAAAGAATAATGATGTCTAAATTTGCTAAGAAATTTTGATGAAATTTTGATTGATATTTGTGTCCAAGAGGTTTATGATGAAAATCCCTAAGTAAATCGAATTTGAAAGGTCGGGTGACAATGTTTGAAAGTATAAACTGGTCATGTACAAGTGCAGGTATATTGTGACAAATGTTTTGATAGTTGAACAAAAGATTATGGAAAGGTCTAAGACCAAGTTTAACAAATCTAAGCAAGTTCTTAAGAAGAAAAACATAGCACAAAAAGGAAACTTTGGTGGCTATGTAGGCAATCACAATAGGATTATTAGACAAAAGAGAGCTTCTACAAAGGTAGCTATGATAATATTGACAAAATTGACTTTGTTTAGACACAGTGACTAGAAGATAGGAGAAATTAACAATAGCGACTAGATGTGTAATAGTGAGCTAATGCAATGTAATAGCAACTACATTTTTAGGAAAATGTGAGTATATGTTGAGAAATAGCGAAAAGATTCTGAGACAGATATGGTAAGATGTACAATAGAAACCCTATTTTCTAACAAGTACTACTCTATTTTTTGTTTCAAGTCTAATGATAGTTTTAGGTAGTTTGCAAGATGAAAGTTTAGGTCTGATGTTTGAGATGACTTTTTGAAAGAGTGAGTGATACAAATAGAAGAAAAAGTAGGCATGTAATCGACTCAAAAGAGATAAGATGCTTTGCACAAACCTTCTTCCACAAGGTTCACTAAGTTTAGCTCAAAGAATACACGTTAGTCAAGTACAACCTAGCTAGTATTAGAGGAACATCTCCTCACAACTATAGGCTTACCACCTGAAGGTTAATTTGTATTAAAGGTGTGGATGAATAGGGTATGCCAAGGTCATGTACCACATTGACACCCCTAGCCTTGAAAGAGTGTGAACTCTAGCAAGACACCTTACACCTCAACCATGAACCAGACATGGTAAGTAACTTCTCGGGATGATGTTATCTCGATGCACTACTATGAATCGACACAATGGACAACTTGGTCTTAGGCTTCTAAATACAATGGTTTGTAGTGACTCTGTGAACACTCATGGTATAACATACATGTGCTTTGAGGTTGTCCCCTTGAGTTCTCCATTTGGATGTGTCTCAAAGGTAAGCCTCCTACTAAAAAAAAGGGAATGCTAAGTGTCTTGATATTTCTCATCACCTAGGATCATCAAATGATGCAAGGGGAGAGGATACATATATAAGAGGCCTTTACTAACAAAAAATGTGAAGTCCAAGATGTTTCTCATCACCTAGGATTATCAAATGATGCAAGGGGGGAGGATACACATTCAAATTTCCAGGCATGACAAAAAAAATCATTTTATGCACCAAAGTAAATGTTTTTTAATTTATGAAAAATAAAAACAAAATACTTGAATAAATTGATTCTTTGACAAGGGTTGCAAGAAAAGTGTTAGTAGTTTGATCAATAGCCTTCGACCATTCAAAACCATACAAAACAAGTTGGAAATTAGTAGTTTATAAAATTATCTTCACCCCACGAAAAGGCTGCATAATTAGGTTAGATAAAGCTCAAAACAACAACAAACAACAAAGGTTAGGGTTAGGGTTCTAAAAATCTAAAATCCAAGATTGAGAAATTCAAATTAGAAAGAAAGAAAGAATATAAGAAATTATGCTACCTGACAAGGGAGACCTTCCTCTAAGACAACCGCATTCTAATTCTACAATATTGACCCTATTCTAAAGTAGCCACAATCTAATTTTTGTATGAGCAACCTTCTTTTGACAAAACTGCACCTATATCCTGATTGACAATAAATAACGATTAAAAAGTAGAGAAGAAATAGTAGTCAGATTTGTAATAGCAATCATGTTTTGTGCAATAGTGGTCATGTAGAAGAGGGGGATTCGCTACTCATGAGTTCTCTTCATTCAGAGAGCCTCACGAGGTGAACTACCCTAATCTACTTAAGGAAAAGCAGCGAGAGTTTTAGAATCTGAAAGAGCAGGTCACAGAGATTTTCTGGACAAACTAACAAGCTCTTAGCCAAAGGATGGCAGCACAAAATACAGATGACAACACGGCGCGGGGTCATCCCACAATAATGGGTTACACTTTTTGGCCAAACTTGGCATTGAAATCAACATTTTCAGAGAAAACTTCACTTTTTGACACTTATAGTAGGTAAACTATTAAGAATTTTAAAATTATGTAAACTAATTATTTGTGATATTTTGTCTCTAGATTTTAAATGTATTTTAAAAAAAAAAAATTGAAATTAAATTATAATTTTTTTTCGTCTCCTTTGATAACTAGTTTTTAATAGTAAACAACATTTTTAAAAAGTGGTGTGTACTTCGGCTCACATAACTTTTTTTTGATAAAGGATAAAATTCTAATTCTTTTGAATTTAGGTTAGTAACACAAGTATCTAGTTCTTTCATTTTGTTTCATAGCATTTTGTTGAATATTTTTCTTTTAATTAAGTTTTGAAGTCAAAACATTTATAATTTAGACATAGGTGCACTTCGACTCGTATAAATTTTTTGGTATGTATCAAAATTCAATTTTTATTTTTTTGTTAGAATGAGGACATCAATACCTAGTGGATGTATATTTTTTTTTAAAAAATTCCTCAAATTTACTATTTTTCATCGAACTTGACGTTCGGTGAAAAACCTATGTACAGTAAAACTAAAAAATAAAATTAATAATTAAAAAAATATATATTAAATTTATAGTTGTTGGAAAGCACGTTTCAATCACTACAATCATCCAACTTGGTTTATCAAGTTGACTCCATTTGCACCTCCTTCCCAAGCTTCGATAGTAAAAAAAATGCATAAATTTTGAAATGGTGTAGGGGAAGGTGAAAAACAGGGGTTCATTAGAAGGGAGGTTCATTCGAACCCCCCTTATATGGTGCAAAAGGGGGTTCATTACAAGGGAGGGGGGTCCATTAGAAGGGGGGAGGGTTCATTAGAAGAGGGGGTTCATTAGAAGGGGGGCGGTTCATTCAAGCCCCCTTCATTAGAAGGGGTAAACCATTTTAAATTTTTTGATGAGCATTTCTATTTTTTCTTCGTTCGAAAAATGGTAACCCACTATTGTGGGTTTACCCCGCGCTAGCATCCTAGAGGCATGTTGGTGTCTTGTACGGACCCGAAAGAAATTTTATCACAGAAAATGGCTAAATAACTGCTAACTATCTGATTGTTGACAACTTACAAAATGTGATGAAACTAAAATAGAATGAAATAGAAATGATAAATCTAAGAAGAAGAAAGGAAAGAAATACTTACAACCATGCAAGTGATGAAGCCTCCACGAAACAAATTTCTTCAAAACCTGTCTGTAAGATCAGGAGAAAGTGTTGGGGCTGTATAGGGGTTTGCCTCAATCAAACCCCCATTTTGGTGTTCCCACCTCCATGGATAGCCAAGAAGATAGAGAGAGAAAGAGAGAAAGAGTGAAATGAATGAATCATGTGGTGAAAGAAAAAACCGCTCAAGAGTAGAACTCGCACCACCAAGTAGGAGTGATAAAAGAAAACCCCGCTCGAGGAGGAGAACCTGTATCACAAAAGAGGTGATAAAAGTAATCCTCAAGCTCAAGGAGGAGAACTTGTATCACAAAGTAAAAATGCAATAGGAAGGGGATATGGAATCCCAAGATGCTCACAAGCATAAGGAAAGGGAGATAGATGTGAGAGCCAAGGAGGCTACAAAGAGTATTACTAATAGAGCTTGAGAGAGCTTGAAGCTACTACAACAAGTTGTATGAAGTTGTGTAAGCAAGTGATGGAATGAATCTAAAAGCTAGAATGAAGCTAGAGAAGTGTTAGGAAGACTTGGACGAAGTTAGAGGAAGAAGAGCTTGCAAATGAGGTGAAAAGATGACATTTAAGGAGAGAGGAGAAGCTTCTTCAGCTGTTACAAGGTGTTCCCAGCTGTTACCATTGATAAAACTCACTAACAAGTAGCAAATGGGTGATCCCACAAAGCTAGTTTACAATTTCTAGGAGATTCTATTTTTTGTTGAAATCACATATTTTTAGAAAATATAATGATTTAAGCCTTAAGAAGTTCCATTTAAAGCATTCCAATTGAAAAGGTTTTGATCAAACTACCTTAGATCAAACCCCCTTGGATAGAACCTCACTAGTTTTAAACCATACCTATAATGGAGTCTCCTTTACACCTATCAAAATGTTGATAAAAAACCACTTTTGATTTTCCTATTGGTGGATCAAATGAATTCATTTAAAATTTATTTTTTGTAAGTACGTAGTCCTTATTATAAGCTTCCCAAAAAGAATAATTTTAAATAAATTTAATTTATTATTATATTTATTTTTTATTTCTTATGAATGTAGGTTTTTCACTGAAAATCAAGCTCTATGTTCTTCACAAGTGGTAAAATAGAAGATTATCAAAAAAAAAATTGAAAAATATGAGTGCACTAGATATTGAAGTCCTTGATCCAACAAAAAAAAAATTGAATTTTCGATACATACAAAAAAGTTGTGTTATACGTTCCACCTGTGTTTGAATTGTGATTGGTTTGACTTCAAAACTTGATTAAAAAAATATTCAATAACACACTATGAACTAATCGGAAGCACTAGATATCATAGTTACAAATCTAAATTTAAAAAAAAATAGAATTTTATCCTTTATGGAAAATAATTTATGGGTTATATGGTGAGTGTCACTCTTTAAAAATGGTGTTTACTGAAAAAAACTAGTTTTCGAAAGAGATGGAAAAAGAAGTGTAATTTGATTCCAAAATTTTTGAAAAAAATACATTTAGATTCTACAAAAAAAAAAATGTCACAAATCACTAGTCTGCATCATCTTCAAATTCCTCACGGTTTAGCCGCTATCGGTGCCCGAAAGTGAAGATTTAGTTAGAAAAAATCAATTCAGTGTCTAGTTTGGCCAAAAAATTTAAACCAATATTGTGGGATCACCCAAACATGCATGGAAATGGTCATTTGAGTGTTGAAACGTCATAGGATGTTAGTGTGGTGTGTGGACATCTGTGCAACGTACTAGTGTCCGCATAGATCATGCTACAAAACAATGATAACATGAAAAGCACATAGTCCAATGCAAAGCTAACATGCGAGGGTAGCTACTGAAAAGAGGTGTTGGAGCATATCAATGAGAAGGGAAAAAGGTTTATGCAGGAGCTAAAATGAGCCTACTCAAGATGTTAAGGGAATGGACACTAAAACAAATGCAAGAATGTATGTGAAATTGTGGGTGGTGCAATTTTATGACTATACATTTTTCCCCCACTTTAGCGAGCATATGAATCTATAGTAATATGCATGCTAAAGGAAATCTGCTAAACATAAATAATAACATATTCCAAAAGGATACTGTAGAGGAAGTAGATAATTCTTCAAACCATGGAGGAATGCCCCCAGGCTAAAGACCTACAAAACCAATGTGTTAGATAAGAAAAACTTGCAGCAAACAACAATGTTAGCACATAAAAAGCTAAAGGATTCGAGTTGGCAAAGTAAAGAGACCTCGATGTAAAAGGTTGTCTTAGTACTATGCACCATCCATGAATTAAGAAATAACATATAGAAAAATGGCTCAGAGTGGAAGGGCATATACTAAGGATGAAGAAGATGTAGATCTTCGATCATATATATGCAAGTTGAGATGACAGATAAAAATGAAATGAATGCAAGAGTGATAAAAGAAATCCTCACTCAAGGAGGAAAACCCATATCACAAAATATAGGTGATAAAAGAAATCCCTGCTCAAGGAGGAAAACCCATATGACTAAGTATAAGTGATAAAAGCAATCCCCACTCAAGGAGGAAAACCTATATAATGAAATATATGTGATAAAAGCAATCCTCACTCAAGGAGGAAAACCTGTATCACCAAATATAGGTGATAAAAGAAATCCCCACTCGAGGAGGAAAACCCTTATCACCAAATATAGGTGATAAAAGCAATCCCCGCTCAAGGAGGAAAAACCATATCGCCAAATAAGGATGTAAAGGAGCTCTACAGGTTCTCGGTCCTATAGAGCAAGACAAATTAGAGAATCCTGTGGAGCCTGCTACAAGCTCTGTTGCAAGAAATTCATAGAAAAGATAGGTCTAGTCAGGCTACCCCCAAGCTAGATGTGACTGTATGAAATAGGCCTAGTCAGGCTAACCCCAAGCTAGACTCGAAAGAATCCATTTGAAGGAGAAAATATTTCAAAGAGGTTCCTCGAGAACCTTTCAAAAGAAAAATGGGGTCCACTCAAGGGACACTTCAATTGAAAGATAGAGAGAAAAAAGGGATTCCTTTAAGAAGGACGCACTTCTCCAAAATGAGTCATCACTGCCCCCAAAATACAAGGGAGGAGAACATGCAAGATACTCAAAACAAATAGGATAGAGCTAAACCTTGATATCACTTGTCATGCAAAGTAAAGGTAGGTGCATCAATCAAACGAGAGTTTGATGACACCTGAATCAAGAAGTTGTATTTTATCCTTCAAGGCCTTACATTAACTAGTGGAATGGTGAGGCACTCGATGGTATGCACAGAAAGATTGCTCTTCTTTATCATGCTTATGAAATTTCTTGCATGTAAGAGAAGGAAGAGTAATTAAGCAGGATTTTAGAAGTCGCAAAAAAATATACTCTTGCTCAAATAAAGAATGAGTAGAAAGCAACCCTTTCTATTGTGGAAATTTTTTTGATTGCTCGCAAGAAGAAGACATGAAGATAGCAAATAAAGGAGGATCTACATGGAAAGTATTATTCTGGAAAAGGGGATCATACTCCTCTATGAGATCAACATCATCTTTCCTGATAAGACTACCAACTTTAACCTCTTCAATGGGAGTGTGATCATCTTCCTTAGAAGGAGGATCAACACTAATAACTTTACAATTATTGCTCACACTACCCCGCAATATAGAAGAATAACCATCTCTGATAGCGGATGTGGATGGTGTTATTGGAAAGTCTAAGTGGATTAGGTCAACTTTATATTCCTGAATGAAGGAATCTGTGAAATCTAAGGAAACCCAATTATCACCAAGACATGCATTCCTTTGAGAAGGAGTAGAATTAGGATTTCTTGCTTTGAAAGAATCTTCCTCCAAGACATTTATCTCAAGAGTATGCTTTGTAGTAGGTATTGCTAGAGTAAACATCGACACATTGGAAGATACTGAAGGAATAAGAGTAGGCACAGCCGAAGCCTAACCAACAACTGCCATCTCACATAAGTGCATAGCCTCAGCGTCATCCTTAACTGTGACTACTTTATTATTACAAATGAACTTAATAGATTTATGTAAGGTAAACGAGACTAGACCCAAAGCATGAATCCAAAGTCTACCAAGAAGAAGATTATAAGGTAACTTTTCTACCATAACATATACAAGGGTAGTTATGGTAATGGGACCCAACCTCAAAGGAAAGACTATCGTGCCTAGGGCTTGTCAACTAACATTATCAAACCCATGAATAACAATAGAAGAAGTATTAAGAGAAGATGAATCAATATTAATCTTAGGCAATAAATCGATGATGTACACATTGAGCACCAAACCAGGATCAACAAGAGTATGTATAATTCCAATATTATTGATGTTAACTATAATCATTAGAGGATCTACTTGCTTCTATACTTCCAAAGGTGGGAGCTCTTGTGGATAAAGCATAATATTCGATGAATTTGCACGAATATACGCCATCAATTCATCAACATCCATCAGCCTAGTGGAAGAAGGCAAGAGGATCTTTTGCAAGGCTTCCTGGAGCACACCTTGATAAACCATAGTAGATTGAAGCAAGTCCCATAGTGAGATCTTAGTTGGAGTAACCCGAGGTTGCTCAACAAGATCATGATCACTAGGTGCTTTAGTTGTAGGTTTAGATGCTTGAAGAAGTCTTGGTTTTTTGTTCATACTATTCTCATAAGTATGGGCTACCGCTCTGTAAGAGGGAGCCTTAGAAAGATCAAGAGAGCCACTCTCAAGTGGAAGACCATTTATAGACGACAAAACCCTTTTAGGACAAGGACTAGTTGGAGTCACATAAATGATCAGTCTCTTAGGCCTTTGAGGGGAAGCAAAGACATAGATTGCATTTACAGAATCATCACAACTAGTAGAATAATTATTTGAAGGAATATTCTCAACATCAATCCAAACAAGATCAAATGTGGAATAATTATTTGAAGAAAAATTCTCAACATCGATCCAAGGAGGATTAGATGTGGAAGAAGGTTCATCATTTTCTAATGAATCACCTCCAGAGGAGAGTGCATTAGAACAAAGATGAGCTTCATCATTCACAAATGCAGCGTCTCTAGAAGAGAGTGCATTGGAATAAATATTAGATTCATCATTCACAAATGCAATGTCTCTAGAATAGAGTGCATTGGAATGAAGGGTAGATTCATCATTCACCAATGCATCATCTTTAGAAGAGAGTGCATTGGAATGAAGAGAAGCTAGAGTGACATTAAGAAAGGTATTAATAATTTCATCTTCTTGCAACAAAATATCCTCCAAAGTTAGAGGACTTTCGTGAGAATGATCAAAGATATCAAGTCACATAGGCAAGGCCAAGTCACCGTCACATGCATGAAATGGAATATCATTAACATTTTGAACAAAATTAGATACTAAACTAATAAAAGAAGATATTAAATTCATTACATTTTTTTTGGTATTTCCTATGTTCTAGTAAATCGTATTTTCAGAGGTCTCTAGAATAGAATTTGAGGTTGGAACTTTCGAGTGTTTTATAGATTGAACTAGTTCTCTAGGAGACCTTTCCAATGGTGCAAACAATTCTAAATTCTGAGCATCGAGTCAAAAGTTATGACCCTGCCAAGTAGGGGTGAATAAATTCCTAGTTTTTTGAAAAAGTACCCTCTTCACATCGGGTTCACCAAAATTTAGAAGAGGGGGATTCACTACTCACAAGTTCTCTTCATTCAGAGAGCCTAATGGGGTGAACTTCCCTAATCTACCTCAAGAATAGCGGCGAGAGTTTTAGAATCTGAAAGAGCAGGTCACAGATATTTTCTAGACAAATTGAAAAGCTCTTGACCAAAGGATGACAACGCAGAATATAGACAACATCACAATGCGCTAGCATCTCATATGGACCCGAAAGAAATTTTATCACATAAAATGCCTAAATGATTGCTAGCTATCTGATTGCTGACAACTTACAAAATGCGATAAAGTAATAGAATGTGACGAAAATAAAATAGAGTGAAATAGAAATGATAAATCTAAGAAGAAGAAAGGAAAGAAATATTTACAACCACGTGAGTGATGAAGCCTCCACCAAATGAATGTCTTCAAAACCTATGTTTGTAAGATTGGGAGAAAGTATTGAGGTTGTATAGGGGTTTGCCTCAGTCAAACCCCCATTTTGGTGTTCCCACCTCCATGGACAACCAAGAAGATAGAAAGAGAAAGAGTGAAATGAATGAAGTGTGTGGTGAAAGAAAAACCCACTTAGGATTAGAACCTGCACCACCAAGTAGGAGTGATAAAAGAAAACCCCGCTCGAGGAGGAGAACCCATATCACAAAAGAGGTGATAAAAGAAATCCCTGCTCAAGGAGGAGAACCTGTATCACAAAGTAAAATACAATAGGAAGGGGATATGGAATCCCAAGATGCTCACATGCATAAGGAAAGGGAGATAGATGTGAGAGCCAAGGAGGCTACGAAGAGTATTGCTAAGAGAGCTTGAGAGAGCTTGAAGCTGCTACAACAAGCTATATGAAGCTATGTAAGTAGGTGATGGAGCGAAGCTGAAAGCTAGAATGTAGCTAGAGAAGTGATAGCAAGAATTCAAAGAAGTTAGAGGAAGAAGAGCCTACAAATGAGGTGAAAAGATGACATTTAAGGAGAGAGGAGAAGCTTCTTCAGCCATTACAAGGCATTCCTAGCCATTACCACCGACAGAACTCACTGAAAAGTGGAAAACATGCATGCAAATGGTCGTTTGAGCATTGAAACATCACAGGATGTTAGCGCGGCATGTAGAAATCCATGCGGCATGCTAGTGTTTGCACACATCATGCTACAAAACGATGATAATAGGAAAAGCACACAATCTCATGTAAAGATAGCATGCGAGGGTAGCTATTGAAAAGGGGTGTTAGAGCATCTTGAGAAGGGGAAAAGGTTGATGTAGGGGCTAAAATGAGCCTACTCAAGATTCTACGGGAATGGACACTAAAGTGGATGCAAGAATGTATTTGAAATTGTGGCTGGTGCAATTTTACAACTATACAGGTCCCCATTTGAGGCAGGCATGGTTTTGTTCTTTCAACATCAGTTGTTCTCTAATGTAGATGTGGACTTGTTTCTACAACACTAAAAACACTCAATCAGAAGGTCAAAACACAAGAAAACAACTACAAAAGAGTTAGCAAAAGTGGCTTTGAGAAGAAGCAAGCACATCTATATGTCCAAAAAAAAGTGATTCAATACATAATAATGAACTCTATTTTAGACTTTCACACCCCAAAAACTTGCATCTCACCAAAAATTTGATAAAAATGTTAAATCAAGGATGTGGGTCCCACCGGGCATACCAATTTAAATGTGAGGGGTAAAAGTGGAAGGGGATAAACAATCAATAATTCAATCAAAGAACCCAAAACAAGAGATCAAACCCACTTACCAATGAGATCCAATTGTAAATCAAGACATGAAATAAACCCTAATGTTAGTGTAATCAAACATAATTGAAATCAAAACAAGAACAATCTCACTATCCCATTGTTGGAGAGCTTGGCATTGTATGGTGTTGGATTGCTCAAACTCTTGAAGTCTCCATGATTGATAGAAAAAGCTTGATTGACTGTGATGCAAACATGACCTAGATGTTATGACAAATGCTCTCAATTGCTCAATAATCTATTTGACATGATGTCTCTACTCAGATTCTAGTTGATGGATGTGAAGGATTGAAGGTGATTTTATAGATTTTAGGAAATTAGATCAAGAGTCAACATTGAGATTCAATTCCCATAAAGAAGGGTTGAGATTGGTCCTCAACACCCACAAATGAGAGTGAATCAAGGAAGATCATCAATAGATTTGATTAGTTAGAACTCAAAATATCTCTACCATTTTAGGAAAATGGTTAGGATATCGTATATCAAGGGCAGAGATTAGATTTGAAGATCAAGGGATAGCAATGATTGAGACAATTTAATTCAAGATATTTTGAAAAGGAATATTCCTTTGAAATATGCTTTGTGGAGGGAAGATAGGATAAATAATTAGAAAGTATTTAATCATGGAAGATGATGATATGCCATTCTTTAAAAAAGAATATTTCATTAGAGGAAAAAGATTAGAAATGGGATAATTAAATAATTATAATTATTTAATTATATATTATTAGAAGAAATATTAGATAAACCTAATTAAATAATTGAAATTATTTAACTAGGGTGATAAAGGAGAAAATTAGAGATGAAATAGTGAATTAATTAAACAATTCAAGATTATTTAATTAATAGAGAGAAATAGGGTTAAAGGATGGAAATGATGTGAAAAGGGGATTAATGATGAAAATTATGTGAAATGATTTTAAATACAATAGTAGTAATGAAAATGATGCCAATGATGGAAAAATACAATTTCAGGATGTGTGATATGCGTTAGGCATTTTTACATGTCTACAAATAGAATTTAAAATAACATATAGAATTATACAAGACTAACATGAACCAAAAAAATCAATTGCATTGAATGAGTTTTACAATCATTTTAATTTGATAAGTGCTTGAGATATGAATATTATGCAACTTATAAAGAAATAACTTGATGGAAGATTGTAGACACATAATTTTAATAAAAATAATATAATTTGAAGTATGTATACATGTGACATTGAATTCACATACATTTAAATAGAAGTATATAAAGGATGAAGAAAAATTTCTTGAATAGAGCTCTTTATATTATAGTATCAACATTAATTTATGCTTTCTGGTTGAATTGTAGCATATATAAATCCTTTGTAGACATTCCAAGAAGGTTGGTTGTCGATTATTCAAAAGAAATAGCCCAATGTTCCTATATGATCTATTAGCTTTAGTCAAGGAGTATGTATCTGTAACTACAATTAGAAAAAGTAGCTTTGCACTTTGAATAATACCATGTTTGATCATCATTTTGTATAGGTCTTTTTTTTGGTTTTATATTTGCTACAACAACTATGGTGTTTTTGACTCTAGAGTGTAAAATTTGTGGCTCTTAGAAGACCGAGGGTGATGAAAATTGAAATATTAGTTCTAATTATATGTACCTTAGTTACTTTGTATTTTTGGTTTATTTTCAAAGAGAATTGTTGCGTTTTCATGTGTTAATATTAAGCATATACCTTGATAAAAAAGTTGAAGAAAACACCCAAGTTTATAGTCTTTTCTTTATTGTAGATGGTGTAGTTCTTAGTTAAGGATGTTGGAAAAGCATGTTCATTACTTGAATGAAATAAAGGGCTCAGACCTCAAACCTCTTTGAACTAAAATTTGAAATGGTCATTAAGTAATCAAATACTTAAAACGTCAAATATTTAGAAACATAAATGTATATTATTTTATTTAAATTCATTTTGTCAATTGATTGTAATACGGATGACATAAAAATCAAGCCAAATTTTTGAGAATCTTTAACCATGGTTTTTTGTGAAGATGCATCACCCTATGCCATTCTGATTGTGTCAAACATCTACGTCAATCATTCTTACAATGCAAAGTACAAGACATGACTCTTATGGAAACACCTCTCGAAATAATCCATGCACAAAAGTGATGATTAGTATTGTTTTTGTTTTTGGTTAAAAGTTGCAATTTTTCCCCTTATACTATTGGTTCTCTCAGAAAATAAATTTCTACCAAAAGGGGCAAACATTCATTTAAAATTTAGAGATTGTGAGATTTTGCATGAATTTGAATTTTTCTCAACTCATTCCTTTTTTAATTGAGTTTGCACCAATGTGTTACTTTTAGTCTGGATTTTGTTATTGCTTCCAAATTTCATCCCTCTTATTTATAGATATTTCTCAACCATTTTAGAGGGCCAATTTATTGTCAATTTTGTTCAAACTCATGTAGATTCTCATGAAAAATTGGTCAAACAACTTCAAATCTTTTTACACATTTGAATACAAATTCTATTAATGGTTTGATATTAATGAGTTTGTAATATTAAGGCCTTATCTGCAATCCAATTTCACTCTTTCCTCTCAAAATCATCCACAGTTTAATCCAAAAGCTCTCTTTAATTATATGTATATATAATTATCTGAAAAACAATAATTAATTTTATTACATATTTAAGTATTTTTTTATTACATATTTAAGTATTTTTTTATTTCATAAAATAAATTCTAATAAGTTTATAAATATGATATGTATTTAATATTAATAAATTTAATATATTTTTTATAGGTAAACATGACATTTATTGGGGTCACACCTGTATATTGAAAACCAAAAATATTTACATCAAGTTGTAGTGTCAACTTGTTGATTATGTATAGAAAATAATAGCCAAGCTTTCCAAAATGGGCCTCCTACCAAAGATCTCTGTAAACCTTAACATAACTAATACCAAGCCCCCTATACAAAAATATGCTACTTAAAAGAAGCATTTCTTTTTATCACTAGTATGTCGAATTACCACCGTCTTCATCCTCATGCTTGAGATCAATGATGACAAATGCCCAAGTAGCATCATTGCTTGCAACTATGTCCACACATCCTCTGAGAAAGTTGATCTTGAGCTTATCTTGGCTCCTCCTTGGCTCCTATTTTAAGCTTAGAATTTTCACTTTCTATTTCTTGGCACCAAAGTAGACAAGCTATATAAGTCTTCTTATGATATGTTCAATAGTGGCTTGGTATGATCCTCGAATATCATACATTTTTTTTAACATAATTCACCTTGATGAGAATGCAAAAACAACAATTGAAAAGAGAATGGGTTTGAAACTGACTACTGATGATGCTTGGAATAAGATTGGATAGGAAGATAAAAGTGAAGGTATTGGAAATAAATGATCCACTTAATGCAACTTACATGTTTTTCTTATTGAATATGACATAAACTAACTTGAATTCTAAAGTATTAGGCTTGTTGGAGTAATGCATTTATTGAAGAAAAGGTGCAATGGTATTTCACGAGGGCACATTAACTGCTTTGGGAAAGAATTGAAATTGGATATTTTCCTTATAAAATTACATATAAGGATCTTGCTAAGGAGTTATGCAAGGTAGGGAAGTTGGAAAAGGCCAAAAAACTTCTCAATTATATGTTACAAAAAATAACTATGGACATCCTCTTCTTTTCCAATCCATGTGCTAAAGGCATAGAAAAACTTGTTTAAAATGCATTGAGAGTTTTAGCTACCAAGATGGAGTGCCTCAAAACTACTGAATTAGAGGAAAAGGAGAAACATCAAATGGAGAGGATGTTTTGAATAAGGAATTTGAAAGGTTTTACATAATAAAAGGAAAATTCAAATCCCAAGAAGTAGTTACAAGGGCGAAGGGAAAATATATATAAGAAAATTTTATTTATATAAAATAGAACTTTTTGCTGCTATGATAACAAGGGAGCTAGGGGAGAGGCTTTCATTCTATAAATCACTAGTGGCAATGGGTTGTCTTGTTAACATGATCATTGTGTAGATATTTTTGGGAGTCTTTGAGCTCTTCTATTGTTGAAAATTTTGAAAAAGTATTCAGATCTTTGTGTGTAACATTTTTCATACCATTTTCTTTAATGTTTCTCTATTACTTTGGTTGCACACCCAAGTTTAATATGAAAACTTTGTATTTCTGAGTTCATTGAATATTCTTCGTATGTTTGATGTGTTATCATTCTTTTTGCACTTTTTGGTAAGGAGTTATTGTCATCTCATCATTATCTTTCAGTGTATTAATCTTTGAGTCATTATTTGTTCCAATTTTTTTTATTTTACCCCCGCTCCTTCACTTAGTTTTCCTCTCATTTCTCTTTTAAAGCTTAAGTTCCCTTTTGTGTTTTCTTGGTTAGAAACACATAAAAAATATCAAATCTATATCATTTCAGGAATTTTCCCCTCTCAAACTAGAGGAGAATCACTAATTTCATAGAGATTTCTCTATTTATTGATACAATTGTCACTACCCTTTGAATGAGTTAGATAACTTTTTCAATGACTAAACTATTTACCAAGATATATTGTGCAATATTTTGTCACAACAATCCATATAATCATCCAATTTTATTTTTAGTATATTATATTATATTATATAACATGATATAAGGGTATGTGCAGGATCATCATGGAAAAAATAGGCCCTTAAGTAGCAAAAAATTCAGAAAAATCGAATTTAAGCAACTTGACGTAAAAATTTGAATAAGTTCTTTATATTATTTCAAAAATATGTAAGAATAGAATCTGTAGCAAATTGAATGTAGTTTCTAAACTACTAGGTTTATTTTTTTGAAAAAAAATATATTTGGTGAAATTTTGAAATTTCAATGCAGTACTTAAATTTTAGGGAAAAAATAAGGAGTACGTGTCTATCTAACCACCCTAACCACAATAAAATGATAATATTTTTTTATAATATTTTAGATATAAGTAGAGACTCATGTCCCGATGTGATGCATATTTTTTTAATTTTTTTCAGTAAATAATTAATTATGAATTTTTATTACAACTTTTAAAAAATATAAAAACTTGTATGTTTGACCACCTTAACTTGGTCAAAACTTCATGAAATTCATTTTTTTTAATCCTATACTATGTGAAGCATAGAATGTGACGCATGTTTCAGATTCAAAAAACATGATACTGTTTGAAAGCTATAGATGTTTTTCAATCAACTTGCCAATCAGGACTTTAGTCGTAATTCAAATAGAAAATGAATAATAAATATTTATTAAATTCACAGTAAATCATAATGTATATTAGTGGAAAGATGAGAATCTCCTTTAAAAACCCTTTTCGTTTCATCAATTTTGGGTAAAAAGAAAGTCGTCAGCCACATGGGCCATCATATCACTTACATATCGCCACTTTTTGGCCCATCACGATCCTGCACATGCCCATAATATAAATTTTATATAATATTACCCAATCCATATAATCACCCAATTTTATTTATGAACAATCGGATGGAGTTGCCATGGGTTCCCCCTTGTCTCCTGTCATTGCCAACCTCTATATGGAATATTTTGAGGACTTAGCCCTTATTCCTTCCCCCTTAAGCCTCGTTGGTGGAAACAATATGTGGATGACACCAACATATGTTGGCCTCATGGTTATGATCAACTTGATATTTTTCACTCCCCCTTAAACAACTTGGTTGATTGCATCCAGTTTACCAAAGAGATGGAATCCAATAATCAACTTCCTTTTCTTGACATCCTCATCATGAGAAAAGAGGATGGCTCCTTGGCTCGTCGTGTGTTTAGGAAATCCACCCACACTAACCTCTACTTATAGGCCTCCTCCCATCACCATCCCACCCACAAAGCGAGTGTCCTTAACTCCCTTGCAATACGAGCCTATCGCATATGTGATAAGGACCACATTGAGCAAGAGCTTTCCCACCTCTACCGGGTTTTTAAGCTCAATGGCTATCGTGATAACCAGATCCTCAGAGCCTTCAACCTAGCCAAAACCTGAGCTAATCCCATACCCAAACCTATTATACCCAAGCCCTCTCTTTTTGCCACCCTCCCTTATGTTGAAGGCCTCAACAACAAAATTTCAAATATCCCTGGCAAAAAAGATATTTCATGTGATTTATATTTATATTTATATTATATTATTCTAATTATTTCAATTATTTATATATTTTATGTTTTTACTATATTATTTATATTTTTATATTATTCATACTATTTATATTATTTTAATTATTATCTTTTTATTTAATTCATTTATATTTAATTTATGTTAAATAATGTAAAAAAATAAGTATTTAATAAAATAAATAAACTATTGATACTTTACAATAATACGTCACATTCTATATTTAATTAAAAATATATTGTCAATGCTTTGGAATGACATATCATATTCTAAAATAAATGGTAAAAAGTAAGGTAAGGAAAGGAAGAGAATTGGCATTTGGCAAAAATGATGATATCCAATAAATGTAAAGGGTGCAGGTTTTAATTTTTCTACAAATGTAAAGTGGTGTCAAAAATGATGATATGCGATAAATGTAAAGTGGGGTCGTCATTCACATGGGTTTACAGGCGGTGTCTATTTGATTCTTGTACAGTGACATGGAAGTGGTATTAGTTCTCTTTACAGGAGTGGCCTTCACTGTGCTCACCCCTCTCCTCTGATCTGCACTGTCATTTTCATTCCGTAAATGTAAAGTGGGGTCGTTTCTAGGCGGTGCCAATTTGGTTCTTGTGCAGTGACGGAAGTAGTATTAATTTTCTTTACAGGAGTGGCCTTCACTGTGCACTGTCATTTTCTCTTGCCCATTTTCATTCTCTTACTACCTCTGAGTGTACTCATTCATGGCTGCAGAGTTTCCTGGTAAATCATTATCACCGTTTATATTGATAGACCTGCCAAAATCAGCCAAAAAATGTTTTGTTGTTAATTCCGTTCAAAAAAATTCTCTGCCCAACATCTTTCATAAGCGTGAAAAGCGTGAACGGGAGTACCCATGTTACAAGAGAAGATGGTATATAAATTCAGGTGTGGCTCCCACAATACGCCAATCCATGTTAACCACATGTTAAGTTCTCAGGTAACCATGTTACAAGAGAAGATGGTACATACATTCATGTATGGCTCCCATGAAGCAGAGAAAGTGGATTGCGTGTTTTTACAAGAACAAACTCCTGGAGTATACACAGAAGCTGCATCTCGCAATGCCGTTGTATGAGACTGTCGATGGGTAGTTTCGGGCAATATAACAGGCGAAGGGCTACAGTTCAGTTCCTGATCCTGACATTCTACGTCGTTGTTCCTGACAGGCTGAGCAAGGTCGGCGGATCGAAACCGCACAGTACTGAAGGCTTGAAGGGGTTTTCAGAGACTTGTAGCTTTTGAAAGCAGACCGCCGGTGGAGACTCGACCCCGCGCTGGTTGAACCCGGAAAACTAACATTGAGATTAAAATCACTAATCAGAACATCTCCTTTCACTATGACGCCTATTACCAAGGATGATGATACTTTGGTATAGAGTGATAGACCCATATTATTATGTAATGCAATAGCTTCTAACATGATTGTCAATACATTCTAAGCTATTTTACAAGTAGTTATTTCCTATTTCCAGGAAATTTGGTATTCACTAAACAGTAAACACCTTAAACAGGATTTGTATGCCCATTAAACTGGACACGTAACTGGGTGTTTTATCTCTCTCTATCTGTTGCTGATTTGTCTTCAATGGGTTTATAATTGTGGTATTACAACTACTATTTTTTCCTTATCAGATGCTCTCCTCTCGAATGATTCTTTTAGGATCTGCAACAATGGGATCCACTGTTGTCACATCTTTTTTATTATCATGGGAGAATGTTCAAGCATATATGCCGATGTATGATACTGTGAATGAGGGTCGAGATACACCGGCATTGCGAGTTGCAGCGTCTGTGTATAAAACAAAAACGGTCAATATCAGGCAATTGTTTTCACTTGGTTCGAATCTGATTGCATGGAGCTCAAAGAAGCAAGGTCCACTTCGCTTCTTTCATCTAGAGAAGCAAAATACATTTTCGGCATTTCAGCATGTACGCAACATTATGTTTCAGAAATCGGGGAGGAACACAAAGAGCCTATAGTTTTGTTTTTTGATTTTTGATTTTTGATTTTATTTTTGGATAATATGAACATATTAATAATGTTCTGTTTTCACAGTTCATAATGATAGTGTTAAGATTTCTGGATCGTAATTGTGTGTTCATTTTTACATCAATATTTTGGATCACATTCCATGATCTATCATCAGAATGATAAGCAGTTTGAAAGAGAATGGATCATAGAGTGTGATCTGAAACGTTGATGTAAAAATGAGCACACTGTTACAATCCAGAAATTCAGCACTATTAATATGAACACAATCAAATTGACAAAAAATCCAGTTTATTTTATCAGATCAAAACATTTTGATTTGAAGTATCATTTTATTTAAGATATAATGTGGAAAAAAGAGCTTGTGCTGAAGTATGTAAACACTCAATAACAAGTAGTGGATATCTTTATTAAAGTAGTTGCAAGATTGCAATTCTCGAAACTCTAAAATCAACTTGTTAGTCTGCACAGCATAGTATGTTAGATAAAAATTGATGATACCTCTTTGACAATAGTCAAAAGCTATTTTCAGAGATCTTTTATAGGTTTGTACTTTTAAATTATTCATTTATTTTTCAATAAGTCAGTTTCTGTTTTTAGGATAAGTTGTCTATTTAAAAGCCACTTTGAACGATTGACGTACTGATTTTTA
This sequence comes from Sequoia sempervirens, assembly GCA_007258455.2. Taxonomy (NCBI): domain Eukaryota; kingdom Viridiplantae; phylum Streptophyta; class Pinopsida; order Cupressales; family Cupressaceae; genus Sequoia; species Sequoia sempervirens. Next base: position 72,333 of record VDFB02268188.1, on the reverse strand, counting down.
CGCCGAAGGCGTGTCCCATGTGAGCTTTCCAAGCTCATTTTGCCAGTAAACAGTCGAAAACATAAAATAGGGCCTGGTTGACATTAAAATGAATCTCAGCCGTCCGTCATTATTTGCTTTCCCCGCCGCTGTCGCTTCGCCTTTCCGAGCTTATTTTCTCCGTGGACGGCCGAAAATCGTTGATAACCGTTGCAAGGGGGTTGAAGCATCGAGTTGTTTTTACTCGCCGTGAAAGTTTACTGTTTTTTTTAACTGCAGCTTTTATAACCGGTTATTTTCGCAGACAAAATAGTACTTTCACCGTTTTCCACGTCAATTTCACGGCACGCTTCCAGACTTTTGTGGTGGCTGTATAAAATTTGGGAGGAAAAAAGTGGTCGGAAGAAAAATTAAAAATCGAACCCCCAGACGAAACATTTATTTTATCCCAGAGGCATGGCAGAGATTTCACTGACCTATAAAAAATACATTGTCCTCTTTTGTTCGGAAATAAAGGGATTTATATTTAAAAATTTAAGTCAAAATTAAAATATTTTTACGTTGAATTATATTTTATACAATACAAAGTATACTATTAGATATTAAATTTTATATACTGTAAATTACTTTTTAAAATAATAGTATAATTATATTGTTTTTTTGATTCATAATATAATTATATTCATAACTAATGATGAAGTAGATGACTTCATATTATATTTATTTATATTGTAATTTTTTTAATACTAATAATAATATTTTAAAATCAATTTTATTGAAAATTTGTTTATTTATATAACAAAATTAATAATTGAAAAAAACAAATATTAAATAATTTTTATTAAAGTAATTTTTTATACATAATAATATATTTAAAACAAATTTTTTTTGAATTTATATAGAATAATTTAGATAATCCAAAGAAAAATATTGAATAAATATTATTTTATAATAATAATAAAATAATAATAATAATAATATTAAAATCATTTTCTAAATGATCTATCAATTGATCTTATTTACTACACTAATGTGTTTAAAAAATAAACCAATTTTTTCCTAATTGACCTTTCACACAAAGAAACAAATATTAAATCATTTTTATTAAAGTAATTTTTTATACATAATAATATATTTAAAACAATTTTAAAAACAATTTTTTAATTTAATTTGTATAGAATAATTTAGATAATTGAAAAAATAAATATTTTTTATTAAAGTAATTTTTTATACATAATAATATATTTAAAACAATTTTTTTTTTAATTTATATAGAATAATTTAGATATTTGAAAGAAAAATATTGAATAAATATTATTCTATAATAAAATAATAATATTATTATTATTAAAACTATTTTCTAAATGATCTGTCAATTGATCTTATTTACTACACTAATGTGTGTAAAAAATAAACCAATTTTTTCCTAATTGACCTTTCACACCTCTTCGGCATACCCATTGCACAAGGTGCAATAGCCAGTTATTAATATTGCATTATCTTTATGTTGAAGACTTTGAATAGAGTTGGAGTTGGAGGCTAGAGCAAATGAAACAAGGGTTAAACATTTACAAAATGATCAAGCAATATTGGAAGGAGGTCCTATGGCAATAACATTTTTATGTGCAGCAGAAAAGTGGAAGCATGTAAAACCAAAATTTAGGGAATTTAATAAAATTCAGTTTTGCAATATATGTTGTTCAATCAAAACAAGTTGATAGCCAACAACTCATAGTGATGAATGAATTGGATAGGTTCTACGTTTGAAGGATCAACTAAACAAAACCCATCCTCCTAAAGAATATATTTATTGGAGGTAAAGTTCTTGGATGCTATGAGTTCAAATTGAGGTTCATAATATGAATTATTTTCACAATTCACTATTTATGGATGTGATTTAATAGGAGAACAAGATAAATGCTTTTGTATGACACCTAAAAAGAAGCAATTGCATACATGTTGCATCATATGTGATGCATGCAAATATTTTGTACATCTTAATGCTTAACTTCTTACAAGGATGTAAACGCAAGACAACAAAGATTTTGAAGTTATTATCAAATCACATCTTCTTCACTATGACAACTATTATCAAGGATGATGATACTTTGTCATAGAATGATAGACCCATATTATTATGTAATGCAATAGCATCTAAGATGATGGTCAATACATTCTAAGCTATTTTACAAGTTGTTATTTCCTATTTCCAAGATGGATTTGTTGAACTATTGAAGTTCTTGATTGCATACACAACCCAAAGAAATTTTGTATTCACTAAACAGTAAACACCTTAAATAGGATTTGTATGCCCATTGAACTAGAAACATGCAAGGCATATGATCAAATTAATTGGATGTTTATCTATATCTCTTTATCTATTGCTGATTTGTTTTTAGTGGGTTATAATTGTGGTATTACAACAACTATTTTTTTCCTTATCATATGTTCTCTTGAATGATTCTTTTAGGATCTCCAACAATAGAATCCAATGTTGCCACATCTTTTTATTATCATGGGAGAATTTTCAAGCATATATGGAAAACATTCAAATGGTAGAATCAGATCTTTGGACAAAAAGCCTACATCTTGAAACTTGAACAATAGGACAACACAACCCGATCTTCAATTTGTAGAGGATATTATTATTCTCAATCCATTAGTAAAATTAAAAGCTATCCGGAAATTCTATTAGTGAGTCACAAGTCAGCTCATCAATCATGAAAATACTTTTTGATATAATAAAAATGCTCCATCTAAAAGAGTTTCCAAGTAAATGTTTTGGGATTGCTTACTTTTTAAAGAACAATATGCTTGATATTGGTGTGCAATAAAGTGGCACATTGCAGAAAAATTAAATCAATGGGTAGCAAATGAATCACTTCAGCTCAGAAAATGGAGTGAATAGAATCAGCTCTAAAATCCATTCCTATAAACATTAATTATAGGACCCAGTTGGTAGTTAAGTTGCTAGATTAATCACTAATTCTAATGCTTAGGGCTTCTGCAAGACTTAAAGATGTTTTTCTCTATATTGGTATGCAATAATGGGACACATTCAAATAAAATTTAATCATTGAATAGCAAATTGATCACTCTAGCTTGATCATTTCACATAGGGACACACATATGAAATGACACAATTTCACTTGTTTCTATAATAGCATATTTAGATTCTTGAATTTTAAATGAAATTTAAAGTGAAATAAAAATTATTAACTTACAATCATATATCCATTTAGATTGATTTGACAAGTCAATCCAATTGGGTCCAAGTAGCCTCACTATGTGTTGGATGATAGCTTGCACTCCAATTGTTAATATAAGTTGTTGAGTTCCTAATGCAACTAGGTATATTGGTGGTTTACGTTTACTGTTAAAGCAAAATACTATTACAAATAGTGCATTCTCTTAATGTTTGAAATAAGTTAAGAAGATTGAAGGTCTAAGTGAAGCTGGTTAAAATATCATAGCCAGTGCAAGGAAAATTAAAGGGCTTACCCACTTTAATAATAAATACCAATAGAAAAGAATGAATAAAAACTAATAATACATTGCTAAGTTATATGTATGTAAGTATAAAGTAAGCATATGAAAATGCCTATCCCCCCTACTTTTTCAGTCCCATATTGAGTTATTTTTATGCTTAACACCCACCATACATAATCATTCCTTTTATTTCCTCTAGGTAATAATGCTACAAGAAATAAAGTATCACTTAATTGCAATCAAGAGACCAATTTCAATGAAGACAAATACTACACCCAGAAAGGCTCCCATATAGGGAATAAAATCAAGTTTTATCAATTTTCCAGATGAGATATGTTGCCTTGATGTCAATCAAACTAATGACTGTAGAGATGACAATGGAAGCCAAGATTTCATTTGGAGTATAGTGGAAAAGTGGCATAAGCACTAAAAGTGTAAGTAGAACTATGATTGACATAACAACATTAGAAACTATTGTGTGGAAGCTTGCATTCTAGTCTACTGTTGAGCATGAGGAGGAGCCTACAAAGAAAACAAGCCAAGATTTAATATCCAAATGGACTCTAGAAGTCATTTTTAGGTTCAAAAAATGTAAAGAGAAGATCACAAATGAATAATTTAAAAATACCTATTACAACATAACAAGAAGTCAATGAACCAACTATATTCATAATGCCCATTGCTATCATTTCTTTGTTTCCATCCAAATGATAATCCTTTAAAGCAACAAATGTTCTTCCTATTGCAATTGCTTCATATAATGGTCCTTATTGTGACATAGATTTTTGGCACCCACTTGCTTTCTAGCTCTCCTAGGGTTTTTCACCTAGAAGGAGAAAGATGGGCCAAAGATGCTTATGTTACATTCAAATTCAATGCAATATTAATAGAATAAGGATGCAATATTCCTAGATACAATGCTTTAATGCAATAAATGAATGATAGTAATTGACTAATGAATAGAAACTAAAGGAAAATAAATTATTTGAATACACATTATGTATTATAAAATCACCTAAAAATGAATAGAAAAATGCAGCAGAAGTGGATTAGATTGGAAGTGTTCACCTGGAACTTTGATGAGGACTAGAAATTGATGCTGGAATGTTGATGATGTTGTTTTTCAGGCCTGGAGGGACTCATTTTCCATTCAAGACGAATCAGTCCTAGTTCTGTAAAACTGATCTGAAGCCTGTTTCAGACAAAAGGGTATCCAAAAATGCAGAAAACCAAAAACTGACCCTAGAGTGGGACTCATTCACCACTGATCAGCCCACTTTTGAATTTCTGTATATTCAAAGGTTGAATCTAGAGCTTTCAGTCTGTACTTCGGTTTCCTGCAGGTGTCTGCTTCCAAAACTATCGTATTTGGGCTTGAAAGTGACTTTTTGTTGATATTTTGACTTGAATGGCTTTGAAATATAATCTTCAATAATTCTTAAGCCTCCAAGATTCCTAAATCTACATACAAACAAGACAAGAAAGAGTAATTGTTGATTGTTAGGGCATGGGGGTTTACCTTGGTCAAACCCCATTTAGGTAATTAAACCAAAATGATGAAAGAATGGAATGAAACATGCAAAATGGAATTGATTACCTTGCCATGATGATAGATCTTGAAAGTCTGCAACAAAACATGTAGAATTTTCCCTTCAATGTCCTGGGAAGCAACCTTAATGAAGAAACCCTAGCTTGCTTGACTTGAATGAGAAGATAGATGATGAATTAATGATGAGAGATGTGTGAATGAGATAATGGATGTAAAATGAGGATAAAAACACTTATTTGTAGACAATTGTGCCTTAGTACCCGATTATACCTCATCACAGGCAGACATGAAGAAAAATTAAAGTTAAAACCTAATTTTTCCTGCTCAAACCCTGAAAATGACTCAAAATGGGACTCATTCGCCACTAATGGTGAATGGGTCCCACCTAGATGGGACTAATTCACCACTAATGGTGAATGGGTCCCATAGGTGTCATTTTTACTTGTTGGAATGCCAAGAAGTAAGAAAATTAGGCTTATATGATGACTATGTCAGTTATTTGATCAAATTATGCCTCGGGATGCACAATATGGGTCAATTAAGGCCTATTAGTGATGATGTAAATGTTAAATAGGGCTTGGGACACATAAATCAATGTGAAAATGTGATTAAGTACACTTTACAACACTAAAATTAGGTCCACATAGCCGAGAAGGGCACAAAAACCAATGTGAATGTGTAAATCACTCTACAACACTAGTTTGTCATTAAGTTCACATTAAGAATCTTCTAGATTGATGTAATAATGTTATCAAACACATTTTATAATGTTGAATTAGGAATAAATGGGTTCATTAAGTCTAGAAAAGTGTGAAAGCATCTTACAACACTTTACAACACCTTACAAGACGTCATTAAAAGAATTTTATTTAATTTGCAAGGGTCCAAGACCTAGTGTGGACACATAAAATGTCTCACAACACTAGATTAAGACCTCATTAAGTCCATTTTATCATGAATTAATTTCATGTCAAGAAAAGGGTCCTTTTTCTATGACACATTTAGCCCCCATTTAGTGAGAGGATGAACTTGCTTCAAAATCACACTAAAGTAGCCATTCAAGAGAGATCCACATGTAGGGAAATCCCCCAAGATACAAAATCATGCAATGACAAGAGTTAAAGAATAGAAAGACAAGGTGAAAAAGAAGTACTCACTCTGGGCCGATGGAACTTCTTGGTTGTTCGTCGGGTGAGAAAGGCCAAACTGTATATTCACTCTGGGGCCATAGAACTAAATGTCCATGGGGTGAGAAGGCCAAAAAAGAAAAGGTAAGATACATACGCTAGTTGGTATGCACTCACAAACACAAAGGTGGCTATGGGGAAAAGTCATGCTGCTAGTTGGGCTTCCCGCTCAACCATGTTAAAGCTATACCACTTGATAACTTTAACAAGGCACCACAAAGCCAAAGAAAATGTAAATGTTAAGCTTTAAACAGTACAACACTAGATAGGCATGCAAGTTGTGTTATGCAAGGTGGCCAAGATATGGAACAATATAATAATGCAAAAATTTAAAGATGTAAAGATGTTCGAAGGAGTCTTATTAAGTTTATACAAGGTCAATCACTTAGGGAAAATTGTGTCTAATGTCTCCAAGAGAGGACCAATTAAAGGATAGTATATTCACAACTTAGGGGATGCAGTGTGTCGCATCAAACCACAAAGAAGAATGTAATATGCTAAGAAAGATCACATTTATGAAGGACATCACACCCAATGCCATCCACAAAGTGACAAATGCATCATGTAAACAACAATGCTACACTAAGAAGAAAGAATACAAATGAATTATGGTATTGTATGCTCCCCACTTTAAAGGAATTGTGAGCACCCGTAATGTGAGCAATTTCTTTAAAGTAGAAGATGAGAGAAGAAGACATGAGAGCTTACTTGGAAATCCCTATGCCAAGTCATATGTTTCTGATAAGCTACGTCATGAAGAAAGGGTAGTATGTCACATGCGAGTCACTCTTAAGACATCTCCTCCACATCCCAAGCTTGCTCTTATACATTCATGAAAGGTTAATGACTAGGTCAAAAGAGATAACAACAAGTGACATATGAGGACAAGGTTATCAAACCCCTTGCCCCCCACTGAGTGTAGTACAAAGGTGAGCTTGGAATGGAGGAAAGTTATTGTAGTTAAATGAGGGGGATGTATGTTTTTGAGAAGGATTGGTTACTTTACAAGAACACAAATCCTTTTGAATGTTGTGTGTTAGTGTGTCCTGAGGGATGGGAGTTATATTTCCCCCATCATCACCATGAAGTGATTTGGTAGAAATAAGTTGAGCGAATGGAACAAACGGTTGTTTGGGTTGAGATTGGCATATTGCACACCCTCCCTTAAAGGTAGGTATGAAACTCCAATCAGTACTAGAACTTGTGTCTGAAAATGAATTGTTTGTATATGAATCTTTCGACGATGAGGGTGAGATTTTGGAAATATTATGAGGAGAGGTAGAAGCTAATGACCCCAAATTATCACAAAATATTTTTGTAGGTGAAGAGTTAGGACCAACTTGTATAGGTTCAAGTGTTGATCTAGGAATGGAAGGGTTAGGGGAGTTGAAAGTGTTGTGATCATTTGACACATAGTTTCACTCATCAGCATCAACCATGTATATCTTGTTGTTGTATTCAAACTTCATGACACAGTGAAGGGTAGATGGGACTCCTTTCATAGCATGAATCCATGGTCTACCTAGGATAAGATTGTATAGAAGGGGTTATTTCATGATATGGATAGAGGTAGGCAACACGATAGGTCCATCCTCAATAGGTAATGTGATCATCCCAAGTGGTTTCCTATCAACATTTTCAAAGCCGGGTCATCCCATAATAATGAGTTACACTTTTTGGCCAAACTTGACATTGAAATCAACATTTTCAGAGAAAACTTCACTTTCTGACACTTATAGTAGGTAAACTGTTAGGAATTTGAAAATGATGAAAACTAGTGATTTGTTAGATTTTGCTTGTAGATTTTAAATGTATTTTTTTTAAAACAAATTGAAATTAAATTGTAATTTTTTTGCATCTCCTTTGATAACTAGTTTCTAATAGTAAACAACATTTTTAAAAAGTGGTGTGTACTTCGGCTCGCATAAATTTTTTTCTACAAAGGATAAAATTTTGATTCTTTTGAATTTAGGTTGGTAACACAAGTATCTAGTGCTTTCATTTTGTTTAATAGAATTTTTTGAATATTTTTCTTTTAATTAAGTTTTGAAGTCAAAACATTTATAATTTAGACATAGGTGCACTTTAGCTAGCATAACTTTTTTGTATGTATTGAAATTCAGTTTTTCTTTTTTTGTTGGAACGAGGACATCAATACCTAATGCATATATATTTTTCAATTTTTTTTCCTCAAATTTACTATTTTTCCACAATGATTTTTCATCGAACTTGATTTTCAGTGAAAAACCTATGTACAGTAAAACTAAAAAATAAAATATTAAATAAAAATAAAATATATTAAATTTATAGTTGTTGGAAAGCACGTTTTGATCACTACAATCATACAACTTGGTTTATCAAGTTGACTCCATTTACACCTCCTTCCCAAGCTTCGATAGTCAAAAAAATGCATAAATTTTGAAATGGTGGAGTGGAAGGTGAAAAAAGAGGGTTCATTACAAGGGGGGGTTCATTACAAGGTGGGGGGGTTCATTCAAAGGGAGGGTTCATTAGAAGGGGGGTGGTTCATTCGAACCCCCTTCATTAGAAGGGGTAAACCATTTTAAATTTTTTGATGGGAATTTCTATTTTTTCTTCATTCGAAAAATTGTAACCCACTATTGTGGGTTTACCCAGCCACGAATATGAATATCATTAAGTTGAATGAGCTTTGTGTCCATGCCAAGTTTGTGTAGGAGGTCCATGCTACAAACATTAATCTCCAATCCATTATCAATGAGAGTATTCCCAACTAGAGTTTCATTAATGATCACCTTTATCATCAAGGGATCATTCTTGTTTTGAATCTCAAGTGAGGGTAATTCATGTTTAGGGAATGTGATTTTTGATTGAGTGGATTGCATGGGATGAGGGGAGTATGTTACATGATTCAATTTTTTATGTAAGATTGGATCTCTTCCTTCTGTATTTCCAACATTTCATGGAAGAGAAGTTTGACTGTTGGTGAAAGTTGAATGAGCTCCCATACAGATATATTAGCAGGAGTCTTTTTAAGGTCTTCAACACAAGGAAATTTTTGAGGAAAGGGTAATGGTGTAGGAGTGTTGTGTGGTCCTCTAGATGTTTGAGTCACTAAGTTACAACTTAGAAGCTACAAAACATTGTTATGAGTAGATTGCATGATGGATTTCAAGACAAATCATAATTTTTTGTGTTTTTCACTAATGGAAGGTGACTTAGGAATCTCACTAATCAAAGGAGATCCCACTTGTGTCGTCATAACCTCAAAAATTTTGTAGTTATTGGCATGATATGTTGGTGAAGGGGATTCTAAGGCCACTTGATTATCATCTCCTAAGGAAAGGTTAGTAGTTGAAGGATGTGTTCCCATGGTCATATTATTTTGCATTATGATATTCTCCCTAGGAGAAGAGTTTTTAAAAGAACTACAAGGAAAATTTTGTTGACATTCAAGGTTTGGTTCTTCTAAAAGAACTCCATTGCTAGTAGGGGAATGATCAATGGGTGAATGATTGTGCTCCATAAGGGTTTTCCCTAGGAGGAGGACAACTAAAATATTCATAACCTTCCTCAAACAAAGCATCTACTTCATAACTATGAGAGACACTAGGAGAAGGGAAAATGTTATTATCATGATTATTTATATTTAAGTTGTCTTGTTGATCAATGTCTTGTCCACTAAGAGAGGTAAAAGGAGAGAAACAACTTAGATTCTCAACACTCTCATTGATTGGTTCTTCTATTACCAAAATATCTTCTTTGCCAATAGGAGAGATATTAGGAGAAGAACAAATATGATAGTGAGGAATGGCCAAAGTTGTAGTCTCTTTAACTAAAACACTCTCATAGGGAGGGGATAGGAAGTGTTTCTTAACATGTTTACAAATGCACAAGGTACAAGCATCAATTGTTTGAATAAGAATGAAAAGTACGTGTAACCATTTTATGCAATGTTTCAGCAATATGAACAATGTATATGCAAAGGTACAAAACATTCTTATCCAATATATATGCAAGATTTGAAGAATGCAAACAATGTACATGCAAGAATGAAAAGCACTTTTAACAAACTTATGAAAAGTTTTAGGAATAGAAACATTGTATATGCAAAAGTGAAAAATTACTTTTATCAATGTTATGCAAAATTGCAGAAATGGAAACATTTTCAGATCTAATGATGCTTGGAATTGGAGTGACTGGAAAAATGACTATCTTAAATTGATTTTTTTGAGATAAACGCATAAAAAAAATGCTCCAAGAACCTTCCAGACTTATACTATATGATGCTAGGAGGCTTAGGAAGCATAAAAATGAGATTTCAGATGTTGTTTCAGTCAGTGAAAAATCTGTACAGGGACTGATTCGCCACAAATGGCGAATGAGTCCCAGTAGGGGTGTTTTGCAAAAATTTCAAAAATTAGGAATGGTTTGTGATGTGTGTGAAGTTGTAAGGTGCAAACCTAAGATAGAGATGCATAATGTCAAATATTTTTAAGGAAATTGTATGCAAAAATGCAAGCTAAATGCAACTTTTTCTAATGCATGAAATGAGCTATTTTGAGTGAGATCCAGTGAAATGCATGCTATAGAAATGTAACTAACTGATATATACAACTTAAGGCACCAAACAGAAGCCTAAAAACAAATTTTTGAGTTCTGGAAAATGTTGTTTCAAGGGTCAAAAAGGACCGATTCGCCCAGGTTGGTGAATGAGTCCCAGTAAAAACGTTTTTTAGAATTTTCAAAAAAAATTGAGGGATTTTGATGTGTTATGAGTGCTATGATGTAGTCCTAAATGAAAAATGTGGAATTTCAAAAAAAATAAATGAATTTAGATTCCAAAAATGCAACCTAAATGCATTTTTTGTGAATGCAAAATTTAACACCTAGCATGCAAATGAATCATGCAAATCCTAATGCAAGCTAGATCTATGATGATGAAGGACTCCAAATCAGAGAAGAGAAGTATTTGAAAAGCAAGTTCACCAAAATGTGACATAGATTTTTGGCACCCACTTGCTTTCTAGCTCTCCTAGGGTTTTTCACTTAGAAGGAGAAAGATGGGCCAAAGATGCTTATGTTACATTCAAATTCAATGCAATATGAATAGAATAAGGATGCAATATGCCTAGATACAATGCTTGAATGCAATAAATGAATGATATTAATTGACTAATGAATAGAAACTAAAGGAAATCAAATTGTTTGAAAACACATTGTGTGTTATAAAATCACCTACAAATGAATAGAAAAATGCAACAGAAGTGGATCAGATTAGAAGTGTTCACCTGGAACTTTCATGAGGACTAGAAATTGATGCTATAATGTTGATGATGCTATTTTTTGAGCCTAGAGGGACTCATTCGCGATACTTTGCGAATCAATCCTAGTTCTGTAAAACTGAATCAGAGCCTGTTTCAAACAAAAGGGTATTCAAAAATGCAGAAAACCAAAAACTGACCCAAGAGTGGGACTCATTTTCCACCCATGGTGAATCATTCCACTTTTGAATTTTTCAATATTCAAAGGTTGACCCTAGAGCTTTCAGTCTGCACTTCGGCTTCCTACAGGTGTCCGCTTCCAAAACTATCGTATTCGGGCCTAGAAGTGACTTTTTGTTGATATTTTGAATTTAATGTTGAAGAGATGACTTGACTGAATTTGAAATATAATCTTCAATGATTCTTAAGCCTCTAAGATTCTTAAATCTGCATACAAACAAGACAAGAAAGAGAAATTGTCGATTGTTAGGGCATGGGGGCTTGCCTTGGTCAAACCCTGTTTCAGTAATTAAACCAAAAATGATGAAAGAATGGAATGAAATATGAAAAATGGAATTTATTACCTTGCCATGATGATAGATCTTGAAATTCTGCAACGAAACATGTAGAATTTTCCCTTGAATGTCCTAGAAAGCAATCTTAATGAAGAAACCCTAGCTTGCTTGACTTGAATGAGAAGATAGATGATGAATTAATGATGAGAGATGTGTGAATGAGATAATGGATGTAAAATGAGGATAAAAAAACTTATTTATAGAAAACTATTCCTTAGTACCTGATTATACCTCATCACAGGTGGACATGAAGAAAAATTAAAGTTAAAACCTAATTTTTCCTGCTCAAACCTTGAAAATGACTCAAAATGGGACCCATTCACCACTAATGGTGAATGGGTCCCACCTAGATGGGACTAATTCACCACTAATGGATAATGGGTCCCATAGGGGTCAATTTTGCTTGCTGGAGTGCCAAGAAGTAAGAAAATTAGGCTTATATGATGACTATGTCGGCTATTTGATCAAATTATGCCTCGGGATGCACAATATGGGTCAATTAAGGCCTATTAGTGATTGTGTAAATGTTAAATAGGGATTGGGACACATAAATCAATGTGAAAGTGTGATTAAGTACACTTTACAACACTAAAATTAGGTCCACATAGCTGAGAAGGGCACAAAAACCAATGTGAATGTGTAAATCACACTACAACACTAGTTTGTCATTAAGTTCACATTAAGAATCTTCTAGATTGATGTAATAATGTTATCAAACATATTTTATAATTTTTAATTAGAAATAAATGGCTTCATTAGTTCTAGAAAAGCGTGAAAGCATCTTACAACACTTTACAACACCTTTACAAGACATCATTAAAAGCATTTTATGTAATTTGCAAGGGTCCAAGACCTAGTGTGGACACATAAAATGTCTCACAACACTAGATTAAGACCTCATTAAGCCCATTTTATCATGAATTAATTCCATTTCAATCAAAGGGTCCTTTTTTCTATGGCACACTTACATGATTACAAATAATGTAAGTCCCATTTTATTACAAGGAATAAATTCACCAAACTACTATTTAATGATCTAGTAATAGATTTTTTTTATTGATGTTTAGAATCAAATAATCTCAGTCCACTTTGTATACTCATGTATTACACTTAATCATCTATTAATAATTAATCATGTCATTGGCTCGGAATAAAAATAAACTTGAAGGCTCGAAATCTATATTTTTCATGAAAATAGATCATTTATTATATCGTAAGTGCAATCAAAGCTACTATGAAACCAATATTAGAACCTTTTGGAAGAAGGGCACCCTTTAAAGCAATTTCATTTGTTGAACTTGGGTTTATTCCCTTTTTAATGTGTCCCACCTGTTCAATATCAGAAGTTTCACTATGGGAACCTACATATTGAAAGAAACCTGTACATAACCTGAAACAACCACTATAAATTGATCCTCTCTTCCACTTACCACCTCCCTAGAACAATTTTTAGGAAAACCAATAACCACGATGAGTAGATGAATATATACAATTTTTACACGATGTTTTTTTGCATGTGTAAGAAAAACAATGAGAGTAGACAAAATGAATGAGATGAGTGGAGCCATAGTAGGAACCCAGAAAAGTCTCTTGTATGTTTATCTTACCTTGTCAGAGTTGACTATAGGATTCCCTGAAAGTATCTTAGTTGAAATTGTATGTTCCATTTCAAATAAATGGGAATGCCATGCTAGATTTCTAAGATGAGCCTTATGGATGTAAACTACCTAAAACAGGATATTTTTCCCCCTTGTGTTTGATGTATTGGACTTACAATAAATTTGATTGCCACAAGAAACATCAGGAGAAGGTTAGAGACTTACAATAAATTTGGAATGCATTAGAAACATCAGGAAAAAATGCTCCAATCAAAATAGACTACCAATTCCATGGCAAGACAATACAATGTTGCAAACTATAACTACTTCATGAACTAGAAATTGATTTTCGAGAACAATTTTGAAATTTCAGCTATCCTATATCACCTCTATTCTCTTTGCTAAATCTTAAGTAATCCAAAGGAATTATGAAGTTAATTTTAAGAAATTATAGATATTTACAAATTTCAAAGCCCAAAGCATAAAAAAGGAGAACTTGTAAAGTTACATACTCCATGATGAACCAAACCCCAATACAAATTTCATTATAGAGATCAAATCTAGATTCTTGGTGAAATTATTTATGTCAAGAAATCCTTTCAGTTGTTGCAATGAAATTTAAATAATAGCATCATTCCCAGAAGTTACTAACCATGTTTGGTCTATGGTTAAGGTGCAAAGCTTAAGAGTTCATTCTATTTTATAAAGCCAGGAGTATCAAGGTGGTACATGACATTTGTATGTCCTATTTGACACCACCATAGATGTACCGATTACATCACTCTTTCGGGGGTGAGGTAAGCCTTCTACGAAGAAACACACCTTTACTCCTCTAGGTTGTAATTGACTGATATCTTGTTCAAGCTAGACTAGTGAACCTTATGGAAGAAGGTTTACAAAATATCCCCCTCACCCATTGAGTCAATGAACACATTGCTTGACATTTAAACTCAAAACAAACATCAACATTGACACAAAAAATTTAAACCCTTTGAATATAATGGAGTACACTTGAAGAACATTGTACTACTATATGTCCCTAAATATATCTTGTTTTAATTAAAACAATATCTTACTCGCTTCCTAGTATTTGGGTTCATATCTCTACTCATTGGTTCAAAGTCAACCTATAGGGCTATAATTTAGCATCTTAATTTTCCAAAATTTTGAGATTTGTGGAAAAAAACATGCTTGGTTGTAGACATCTTATATTACAACATAATCCAGACCTCCATGTTGTAAAAGCAATTTCACATTAAATTGTTTTTTAAGAATTGAACTATAAAGAAGTTGTACCTTGGTCATATATTCAAAACATTTTGATCTCCAACGACAAAGGAAAAAAAGGAAATGCATTCTTAAGGATGTTTTATAAAAAAAACTTTGGGTATATCACACCTTGAAACATCACACCAAAGTCCCTTCATCCTCTAGGTTTATAAACACTCAAAGGAAAATGCATGTTTCTCAATACCTTGACCTTGTCACAAGTCCCTCTTAGGTATAACATTAGGATCAAAACATCAACCATAACATTGGCATATAAACATCAAACCACTTAGCATCCCATCTCACCAACAACTTCAAATTTTGGACAAACAAATCTCCTAGACCAAGTTTTCATCAAACATCATCTAATCTAGCTACATATTTTCAAACATATCCCTTTTCAAATATCTAGTTGGGTTAGCACACATTATTTTGGACACACTTATCCTAGCTCGTCACAAGTCTACTAGTAGGATTTTCATGTTCATTAGCATCTTCATCAAACACATATCAAAACTTAATTCTAAATTTTTCCAAAATTGAGATTTCCTTATCATTCACATCAACCCAATAGTTTAGGCAATATTAATCACATCATACTACACCAGAGGTTGGTACAAGTTTTATGCTAACAACAAGATCAAAATACAAGAGAGACATGAAGAAAAACCAAAATCTACCTATCATGAGTGATACAAGCCAACAAAACCTTGGAATGTAAGAGTTCAACCCTAGAGGTTTCACAACTCCACCACAAAATCTACCACAACCATCTCAACCTTCCCAAGAAATGGGGGTTCATATAGAAGATGTCACCAGAAATTCCATGGAACATACCATAGATGAGATACTTCAGATGCAACAAGATCCTAAGGTTCATCATATTCTCAACACCATGATGAATTTAAATCCCACCCAATATATGTTTGTATTAGCAAAAGAAGGAGCCAAACTCCCTTCTATGTTTTTTTTTAACACACTTAGGGAGCAACCCTTGTCAAACATTGCATCCATGGGTCAACCTTCTCAAAACATGGGTCAATCATCTCAAAATTTCATTCAATCTATGCCACAAACATATTCATTACATGGACCAAGCCAACCTACAATCACTAGGATGGATTTATCTAACCTTGCAACTCAACAAGGAACACAACATGGTTATACTCAAAGTCTAGGGAACAACATAAAATTGGGTATTCAAAACACAAGCATCCCCATCCCTCAAAACCCTGAACATCCAAACATTCCACTTACATCACATCCCCATAACACAAATATCACACCAAAATTTCATGCACAACCATATCCTCCACTCACATATAATACCCAAAATGTTCAAACCAATGCCCCTAATACATAACCAAGTGAGTCAAAATCCCCAAGGCAACCTCCAAGAACAAATGAATCAAAATCAAGGAAATAAAACATCAAATAAATTATCACAACACCATCAAATTGATCGCAAAAATTAAATGGTCCAACATCAAGTGCATCAACATCAAGGAAATCCATTGACCCAAAATCAAATTCATCAAGGTAACCCTCAAAGTTCATTGATCAAAAATCAAGGTTTGGCGCAAACATCACATCACCAAGTGGCATCATATCAAGGATCTCAACCTTTGTCTCAACATAAAGGATTCCCACTTACTTGATGAAAAATCAAATGGGTCCTCAAACCTATATCCCTCCACCACAATCCCAAATTCTATAAGGAATGATAGCACAACAAAATCAAGGACAAGTTTCTTCACAAAAAAGTCATGTGTTAAGTTTGAATTTGCAAAATCAAGTGTCCAATAACCAAAATTTGGTCACACATCAATACCAAAATCAACACAATCCTCCATCCCAATCCACTCATAACATGATTCCATAAAATCTATCACATATTTCACAAAATTAGAGCATCATGTCAAGCTAATACATCCAATCAAACCAATATGTCACAAATACAAATACCATTCCATCACCTCAACGACAAAATACTATTGCTCACCAAAATGCTATTGCATATCAACAAGCTCAACAACCCTTGCAAGCACAACAAGCCCATCAACAATTCCAAGCCCAACAATCCCAATAACAATTACAAGCACAACAACAACAATATGCCCAACAACAACAATTACTTGAACAACAACAACAAAGATTGCATTATACTCAACAACAACAATATAAAAATTCACAAAATTTCCTCAGTCAAAATTTACATGGAGCATACAATACACCACCACCATTATCACCATTAAATTTGCAATATCAAAACAATCCACCATAGACACCATACAATACATTCAACACAAACACACCACCTTACCAAAATCTCGCATATAATTCATCTACCATTCCTCAATACAATAGGTATGTTGCACAACCAAACAATCCTCAAGTGGAAATTTATTTGAAAATCAAGGCACTCAATACAATGACTTATTTGATGCGTATTTTCCCACACAGTCTATGAGGCCAAGCCATAGAATGGTTCTCACACTTACCTCCAGGAATTCAAACTTGGCAAGAAATAATAGATTAGTTTGTAGCACACTTTTCCTACAATATTGATATGGAAATAAGTTTGGAGGAACAATATACCCTTAAACAGAGCAAGGTTGATTCATTTGAAAACTTTTTGCAACAATGGAGGCATAGAGCTAGTAAATTTAAATGCCCCATTCTCAAGAAACAACAAATAGAGATCATTGTTGCAAACATGGAAACAGACTTGGTCTTCCAACTAAAAATGCAATGCATCTCAACATATGAAGAAATTATCCCTAGGGCCTTAACATTGAAAGAGCCATCATTGCGCAAGGAGAAACACAAGCATACAAAGATAATCATCCATCATCTCGTTGCAATGACAAACCCCGTATATGGGCCAAAAATAAGAATGTTACTAACGATGATGTAGTTGATGTGAAAGTTGTGCTCAATGCTCCAAAACAAGAAAATGCATAATAAAACACACAACAGAAAACACCATCCATAATGAAACCTCAGAAATAGGGTGTCCTATCCTTTTGGAAGATAGGGAAAGCTATAGTTAAGGGCCTATTCCACTTAGTTTCACTCAAGGAAACCCTAGAGATCTCAATCCAAGGATGGAATAAAGGAAAGAGATCCACTAAAGGTTGTCCTAGGGTGTGATTAAAGACCAAAGATGGGTTCACCACCAAACTAGGGCTTGGAAAGACTAATAACATGCAAGATCTAAAGACAAAACCTAATGTCATGCAAAACTCAAATGAATGACCTAGAAATGAATGCAAATTAGAACAATAAACTAAGAAATTAGAGAGGTGCATCTAGAAACCTATAGAAGCTCAAAATGAATTCTAAAATCTTGAAAATGCTAAATTTAATGCACAATGGGACTCACACACCAAGCTAGGTGACTTAGTCCTAGATTAGGGTTGTTGGGAAAAAACTAAAATCTGGCAGTGACAAGTTTGGAACTCCTAAAAACAAGAAAAATCCATGTATTGGGACTCATACACCAAAAGTGGTGTATCAATCCCATTCAATTTTTTTAGAGGGTAAAAGTTTGAATCTACTCTTCTATCTCTGCTCTTCCTTCTCAACATGGTTTCTGGATATGAAATGTTGAATTATGCTTTGCAGATGTCCTTTAGTGATCTTGCAAACAAGGTGACAACTTTGACAACTTTGCAACCTTGACAAATTTTCTCCATTCTTGCTCTTCAATTTATCTTAAACCTAGATCTGTAAATCACACACTAAAGAGAGGGAAAATTGTTGTTTTGTTAGTGGATGGGGGTTTTTCTTGGTCAAACCCCATTTTGGTAATCAAACCTTGAAATGAAATCAAATAGAAAGGGAGAATGATGAATGAACAATATACAATGCTACAACTCACCAAACCCTTGAATAAGATGCTACAAATATGTATGAAATGGATACAATGGATTTAGATCATGACTCTTGCTTGAATGTGAACCATGGATTTTTGCAACTCTAGGACTTCTCTAGCTCTTCTAGGATTTTTCACCTAAAAGGAGAGAGGTAGGGCCAAAAATGTTATAGGGTTCATTCAAATTATGTTATGTGTGATGTTATATAAGCTAAATGAATTGAACTAAATGCAAGTAAGTGATCTAAATGAATGAATTTGAATGCAAAACTAAGATTTAAACTATTCTGGAAAACACATTGTGATATGCAAACAAAGACCTAAAAGATGAATTAATGCAGAACAAAAAGAGATGGGATGAAACTGAGTGCACCTGGGAAAGATTTGATGAATCTAGAATGTTGTGAATGTTTTCTGAAATTACTAAAAAATTCACAGTGGGACTCATTCGCCCGGGGTGGCGAATTAGTCCTGCTACTAGTGAAAAAGTGTCAGAAACTAGTTTCTGACTGTCGGGATCCAGAATCTGAAAAAATTCATATTTTCAATCTTAAGGTGGGACTCATTCGCCACTAGTGGAAAATCATTCCTCTCCCAAAATTCTAAAAAATCAGGAGACAACTCTGCAACACCAGATCTAGAAATATCTGATTGTCGAGTTGTCAAAGTCAATTCTACAGGAAACGCACAAAAAACCTTCTCCAAGCTTGAAATAAAGTTGATTTTACTTGAAGAACCTAGTTTATTTGTTGAAAAATCTTCAACACCTAAATGCTTTTTAAATATGCACACAAAAGGTCTGCAAACACACATGCAAAGGGGGAAAATGGTTGAGGGTTAGCAAATAGGGGTTTGCCTTGGTCAAACCCCACTTTTGGTAATCAAACCCTTAATAAAATAATGTAATGCAAGAGAATGATAAACTAATAACATGTAATTTCTATCAACTTACCAAACCCTTAAAGATAAAAATTTGAAGTAATGTCAATGGATGCTCCAAAGTGCTTGATGATTACTTGATAGGATGTTGTAAGATGCTTGAATGCTTGTGATGTGAGATTGAATGCTTGAATGAATGAGGAGATTGTAGGAGAGATATAAAATGAGGTGAAAAACACTTATTTATACAATCTTGTGCCTTAGTTACCCTTTCATACCTCATCACAGGCCAACATCAAGTGTTTTTGAATAAAAACTCGAAAGGAAATTTTTAAAAATTTTGAATTTGGGGCCAAGGGGGACTCATTCACCACCCATGGCGAATGGGTCCCACCTAGGACCTGAAAATAAGTGTCAAGAAATATCTTGTATTTAATGTTGTTTGTCGGGCTTACATTCAAAAATGCACTTAATTACAGCTTATAAGGGCATAAAGGGACCAAATAAAGCATAAGAAAGAGATAAATAGTGAAGGTGTGCCTAGAAAATCATGAAATCTTGTTACAAGATTTTACAACACTTCAAAATAGGACTTGATTAGCGATGAAAAGGTGATTTTTAGGCAAATTGTAACAAATAGAGTCTAGAAGAGTGTAGAAATGTTTTACGACACTTCACAACACCTTCACAAGATGTCATTATTTGAATTTTAGTACCTAAATATGCATGTTCAAGCCATGTTACAACATAAAATCATAGAAAAATAGATCAAATACCATGAAACAAGACCTAAAAGGCCATGAAAATGACAAGGGGCCATTTTTCTATAGAACATTTAGCCCCCACTTTAGTGAGTGAATGAACCTACTTCAAACACACACTAAAGTAGCCATGAACATTGAGAGGAGGGTTCAAATGTACTTATGTTAGAAAGATAGAATAACAACGATCAAGAGGGATGATCAAGCCCCCACGATGAAGATCCCATGGAAAACTAAGCATAAGAAAAAAGGAACACACAAGTGTTGAAATGATTCAGATATAGCTTCGATCATTAGTCCAACTAGTTGTGGATTAGATCTAGGCTAATTGTTTGAAAAAGAGAATGTATACGCACTCTGGGGTGATAGAACTCATGATGGTCCACTAGGCGAGAAGGCCCAAATATACTCACTCTGGGGCCATAGAACTTCTAGTTGTCTGCGGGGTGAGAAAGCCCAAAAGGTAAGATACAGGTACGCTAGTTGGTATGCACTCACAAACACAAAGGTGGCTATGGGGAAAATTCATGCGGCTAGGTGGGCTTCCCACTCAACCATGTCAAAGTTATACCTCCTGATAACTTTAACAAGGTACCATAAGGAAAATTCCATGAACAAAAAGAAAAGGTACCACAGGCATGCAAGTTGTGTTATGCAACGTGGAAAAAAGTGCAAGAATGTAAAAATGCAAAATGTAAAAGTGTAAAAGATGTTCAACAAAATCTTGTTAAGTTTATGCAAGGTCAGTCACTTAGGGAACACTGTGTCTAATGTCTCCAAGAGAGGACCAATCAAATAATAGTATATTCACAACTTAGGGGATGCAGTGTGTCACATTAGGCCACCAAGAGGAATGTAATATGCTGAGATAGATCACACTTATGAAGGACATCAAACCCAATATCATCCACAAAGTGACAAACACGTCATATAAACAACAAGGCTACACTAAGAACCAAGAATGAATATGAATTATGGTAATGTATGCCGCCCACTTTAAAGGAATTGCAACACATAGCTCTGTGAGCAATTTCTTTAAAGTAGTGAAGGAGAGAAGAATGCAAAAGGAAAACAAGACATGAGAGCCAACTTGAAAAGCCCTATGCCAAGTCATATGTTTTGAAGTTAGGCTACGTCATGTCACGGAAAATGAAAAACAAAGAAAGGGATTTTCCTCCCAAAAAAGAGCACATCAAACACATAAGGAATCTATGGATTTGGCATCAATATGTTCATTGCTACAATGTTTTTATTAAAGAGCTCAAAACTATCATCATTCCCCAAAGCACATAGAACTGGAAGAATGACAGAAAGAGAGTGAAAACAAAAGAAAATAAAGCTCATTTTGGGCCAACATGGAAGAGACGTCATGGTCTTTATGCTTTGCATCATCCCCAAAAGGAAAACACAAGCGAAAATAAAATGAAAAGGCGAAAGAAAATGAAGAAGCTTTTGGGTCCACATGAAGGAGACATTTTAGTATCAATGCCTTGTGTCATCCCCAAAAGGAAAAACACAAGAAAAAGACAAAGGAAAAGGAAAAGGGACTGTTTGGGTCAACATGGAAGAGACATAGGGCGTCTCAATGCTTTGTGTCATCCCCAAAAAGAAAACACAGAACAAAAGCGAAAAAGACAAGGATCTTTTGGTTCAACATGGAAGAGACATTGCAGTCTCTATGCTTTGTGTCATCCCCAGAAGGAAAACACAGAACGAAAGCGAAAAAGACAATGCACGAAAAATAGAAGAATAGATATACAAATAGAAGAAGTGTACAAAGAGAGGGAACATCAAACACATGATACAAGGGAACACAATGCACACATAAAGGAAAAAGGACAAATAACAAGTAATGCAAATGTAAGTCAACCATTAACTAAGTTATTGGTTTCTCAATCTTAAATGGTTAAGTTGAAAAGGAATAACAAAGTTAAGAGACAAATGCAAATGCATTACAAGGACAAGGCTAACAACTTCTTTCCCCCCACAAAGTGTAAATGCAAGAATGAGCCGAGGTAGGTGATGAGAAATGATCATGCAATAGTGAGAATAGGGAATTCTATAGCTATGGTATGATAGAGGGCTTTGATTGTTTTAAGGTGTGATGGGGAAACAATCGGTATCAATGAAGTGATACTTATCCAGTATTTCCTTCAATGTATGACATTCTTTAGTTTGATGTCCAAGAATACGATGATATTTGTAAAATGGTATGTTAGAGTCTTTAGGACAGATGACGAGCCTATTCATAGGTGGTAAAAGTATAAGACCTTTTTTTAAAAGCAATTGAAGTCTCCTTTCACATTCGGGTAGAGGAAGTGTAGGAAACTTGTGTTTCTTCAATTTGTCAGGTCATTTTTCATTTGCTATATTCTCCTTGCTCATGAATAGGAGGAGGAGGACCCATGGGAATCCCAACATCCTTGCTATCACTGTCATGTAAAGGGTGTTCTCGTAGAAGAAGAATATTCAAGTTAGGAGGAGAATCAAAGATCACTGTACCATCATCTTGAAGTTTCCAATATTCAAAATGGGGTCTATCAGGATGAGGAGGATCTTGATATCCTAGTCCTATTGTGTTTACTTCAGTTGGTTTTTGTTCAAGGATTTGATGAATGTCACGTTTATGTTTTGTGTCACAACCTAGTTTACTTAAGATAGTGAAGCCTCTACCATATGTTTCTTCATTGAGGTTGATATGAGTGTTTGTGACTTTGTGATTGTAAAAGGGTTGTGAGTGTGGTTGTTTAGAGGAAGTAGGTGCACCTGAGGGAGGAATCTTAGGTCCTTCATTGATTTTAGTATGTAAGTATGCAAAGTGATCAATAGGTGCAACAATAGGAAGATCTTTTGATTTCATGGATGGATAGAAGGTTGCAGTGGCTTCTAGGTTATCAACGCAGTCATTGTAGAACTTGTTCATGCCATCATCATCTTCTCCAATGATGTCGACTTCACAAGGAGGAAAATCATGAGGATTTGAAGGAGCATGTGGGAGTTCAAGGTCATTAGGGTCACAACCAAAGGCACAATTTGACATGTCTACCAAATATTTTAATGAACTCCAGAACTTGTTGAAAGAAACTTCCATGATGCAACTAAACTAGGATGCAATAAATGAGTAAAAACAGAGTCTCAAAATCAAAACAGAGTGCAAGAATAGAAAATTGAAAGGCAGTAAAATGCCAGAAATATTGTAAAAAATTTGTTTAAAAAGTGCAGAGGGATTGATTCGCCCAGGGTGGTGAATGAGTCCCAGGATGAGATTTTTTTATGTTTTTTAGAAATTTTTAGATGATTCTAATGCTTTTCAAAATGCGATTAAGGATATAGAATGCAATTTTTTAGATTTTTCAATGAGTTGCAAAATTCAATTGAAATTAGAAATGCAAAGTGTTCAAAATGCGGGTTCACCAAAATGAACTGTGGATTTTTGGCACTCTAGGACTTCTCTAACTCTTCTAGGATTTTTCACCTAAAAGGAGAGAGGTAGGGCCAAAAATGCTATAGGGTTCATTCAAATTATGTTATGTGTGATGTCATCTAAGCTAAATGAATTGAACTAAATGCAAGAAAGTGATCTAAATGAATGAATTTGAATGCAAAAATAAGATTTAAACAATGCTGG
Source organism: Sequoia sempervirens (assembly GCA_007258455.2). Taxonomy (NCBI): domain Eukaryota; kingdom Viridiplantae; phylum Streptophyta; class Pinopsida; order Cupressales; family Cupressaceae; genus Sequoia; species Sequoia sempervirens. Next base: position 48,299 of record VDFB02268188.1, on the reverse strand, counting down.
AAAACACACTGTGATATGCAAACAAAGAACTAAAAGATGAATTAATGCAGAACAGAAAGAGATGGGATGAAATAGAGTGCACCTAGGCAAGATTTGATGAATCTATAATGTTATGAATGCTATTTGAAATTACTGAATATTCACAGTGGGACTCATTCGCCTAGGGTGGTGAATTAGTCCTGGTACTGGTGAAAAAGTGTCAAAAACTAGTTTCTGACTGTCAGGATCTGGAATCTGACAAAATTCAGATTTCAGTCTTAAGGTGGGACTCATTCACCACTGGTGGTGAATATTCCTCTCCCAAAATTATGAAAAATCAGGAGACAACTCTGTAACACCAAATCTAGAAATATCTTATTGTCGAGTTGTCGAAGTCAATTTTGCAAGAAATGCACAAAAAACCTTCTCTAAGCTTGAAATGAAGTTGATTTGACTTGAAGCACCTAGTTGACTTGTTGACCAATCTTCAACACCTAAATGTTTGTTAAATATGCAGATAAAAGGTGTACAAACACACATGCAAAGGGGAAAATGGTTGAGGGTTAGCAAATAGGGGTTTTCCTTGGTCAAACCCATCTTTTGGTAATCAAACCCTTAATGAAATAATGTAATGCAAGAGAATGATAAACTAATAACATGCAATTGCTATCAACTTACCAAACCCTTGAAGATGCAAATCTGAAGTAATGTCAATGGATGCTCCAAAGTACTTGATGATTGCTTGATAGGATTTTGTAAGTGTTACCAGATTTTCACCTACAGGCTCAATCAGGAAGAGCCATCTATGTTTCAAAATGAATGGTACATTTTTATTAAGCCTTCTATGTTACATTCAGTTATACAAATGAAACAACTTTACAAGATAACAAGAATGCAAAATTATTACATTCATACAAGTGAATGAAACATAAAAGATTTTACAATCTTTTTGAAAATGTAATCTTTATTGAATGTAATTAGATACATGTATCTCACACAGCAAGCCGTGAGACTACCTTATTCATTTGATACAAATAAGAATTAAAATATACATGAATGAGTAAATGTTGAAAAGAAAATGAACATGTAAAAAAGGTAACTAGTCATTGCCTAAATGACTAGTACTGCAAATGAATCTGCTCCTAATTGCTTTTCCTTGCTTCCTATAGCTCCTTGGACCCTAGGTGCCTGGTGTCTGATTACCTGCATTGGATAAAGAAATGAGTTAAAACAGTAAGTTCTAAGTAATGAAAGGTTGCATTATGAACATGCACATCTACCCATACATACATATGTTAATTCCTATGTGCATCAAATGTAATGCATGTCTTAAGTGTCCATAAAATCCAAAATAGAAGAACATTATACACACTTAAGGTAGGCATTTTATTTCTAACTTGTTTGTTTCATGTGCAGCTACAAGTACAATCATCTATCAGATTAAATATGAGTGGAGATAAATGTGGCTCCCATGAGGGTTGAGCCCAGCTCATACCAATAATTGCATTATCTTAATCTATGCATAGTCTCAATGAACATTCTAGGTGCATATGGAGTTACATATAAAATAAAAGTTGATATCAATCATGATTACTTCGTAGTCATAATGCAGAATATTTTGCAATGTTATGAAACTAAATAGTAGTCTTCATCAATGACAATATTTTTGCTATTATGATAAGCCTTTGCTCATTAAAATAATGGAGAAATCTTAAGGACAACTTGATTATTAAAAGGTATAGTCCTCTAAAGACTTTTTCAGTGAGAAAGGTTAATACATAACAAGCATGCACAAGAAGTTGAATTATTGTCATAGCTGAAGCAAAGGGAAAATGTACAGCATCCTTCTTACTCAACCATATGATATCTGAGAATGTATTGCAGGAATACAAGGACAGTCTATAGATTTATGGTAATAATATGATGGTCTACATGATTATTTATGGAGGAAATACAAATTTTTATTTCCATAATTAGTATTGGCTTACAAAATCTGAGACAATAAAAATTTGGATTTTTAGGAAAACTGGTAATGAGCACATTACATATTCATATCAGGCATCACATCTTTAAAGCAACACAATAGTAAACCAAGGAGAAGTAAAGATGCAAAGTAGATTTCTAAGAGATTCTATAACAAATTTTCCAAAAAAAAAGAGTCCTCCAATCACCTACATGAACAAAAATATAGTTTCTTGCAATAAATTTGAAATGTTTTCTGCATTACAGTGAAACTCAAAAATATCCTTTCTCAAACAATGTAAGCCCAAATTGGGTTTTGAGATTGTAGCTGTGTTTTGTATCAAAACCCTTGTCATTTGTAGAAAATCTATATATACAAACAAATGGACATAAAAAACAATGAGATAAGCATAGTTACTATCCTTATAGCTATTAAGAGCATTAGTCATCATGGTTAAATACAAATTTTTTCTGCTTTTGAGTAATGAGAGCTGAAGGTTGCGCCATGTTTATGGCCACATCTTGAATTTATGTTGTATAAGGAGCTAAAAATCCTCGATCCAGAATGAGTATTTGAAGCTCAGAGAGCTAAGAATCAAATAGGGATTCCATGGCATACAAGTCAGGTTGAATATGATGGAATCAAAGGGTTTATATATATTGTCTTATTGAAGAATACAATGAATTCCTAGATGCTTAAAGTAAGCCTGCGGCTTATAACACCAATAGATTGCAAATGTAAAACAGAGTCTTGGCTCAGGCTTGAGCTCTTTTTCTTAGCAAAATCAACAGGAAAATACAAAAGAGAGATACCCAAATGGCTGAGTGCAGAGGTTCAGAAATATTAATTAAATCACAGAGGACACAACCCAAGGTTCACCATTCATTTGTTTCAAGGAAAATAATCTACAGGTGTATGCATAGAGTCAACAAAAATGCCTTATTTCAGTATGCATCAAAGAAGGGTTAAAGATTTCTCTAAAGACTTATGTCATTTCTGCATGGCAAAGAGACTCGAGATGGGTCTTTATTCACAAAAATTTGCATATAAAATATACAGAATGGAGAAGCCTGAAAAATGCAAAAAAATACTAATAACAGCCACGGCTTGCTGAGAGTTTTAAACTCTCAACTCAGAAATCATTTTTTGTGTGGGAAAAAATCAAAGGGAACAACAAAATGAGCAAACTTTAAGAGCTACAAATAAAATTTGAGCTTTTAAATATCAAAAAATCCTAGTTTCTATAAAGAGAAATGTGAGTTCATATAGAGATTTGTATGCGAAGTGCATGAAAGTAGCAAAAATGAATGCCTATAGAAGAAGAAAAGTGTAGGAAATGAACGGCATATGCATAGAAAAGCACAGGAAATGCACACAAATAAATATATTCTCCCTTTAAGAAACCACAATCATTTGCAAGTATAAGCTCAAGCTTTTTGGGATATGGAAAAGTCACAGAGAAACAGGGATGAGGGCTTACCCACAAACATACCACCTTGAACCTGCAAGTAAAACCTTCACCTTCAACTTCAAAACCCTTGACCTTGCTTACTCATGGTGGCGCACCAGCACATTAGAGAAAAATGAATAAAATGATCAAAATGTGGAGCTGCAGTTGTGTTTAGGGTTTTTTGTTTACCCTAAATGGCCCGTGAGCACTTAGGCATTTTTGCCTATGTTTTAATATGACATTTTTTATAACTAATACCCCATGGCTTTTTCCTTGTATTTTAAGCATGAGGTATGAAGAATGAATTAGGTTTGATTAAGTCATACTTCTTTTGACTTAACAAAATTCTCTTATTTTGGTTTATGGTCGATACATGGAGAGTTAGAATCTTTTCTTTTTGTATTTATTTTATATATTGTAAAATGCTTGAATTAAATGATATCTTATAAATCATTTAATTTAAACATTACTTTTAAAATGCAAAAACATAGGAGCATGTGTGCATATGACCAAGCCATGTGGGAAGATAGAGATATATTTGTATTTATGATCATGGAGAACATATAGGGGAATTGTGTTTTATTTGCCAACATGAGGAGGAAATTTAGAGGTGATTCATCACTTTGTTGAAAGAATATAGGCCTTATGACCCCATTTGAGCATTTTTAGAGATGATTATGGTTTGATCAAGTCATGCTTGACTTTTTCAACCATTTTAAGTTCTTTTTTAAAAGATACTATGGCTATATTTTTTGCTTTTTGAAGCCATCTAAGTGGAGGAAGTTTTTACAACCTTATTTTGTGGAGCAACTTAGGTTTTGGCTTCTTCGTCACCTTTGTTACCCATTATTGAGGCAGTTCTGATTATGCAAAAAAATTGAAGATTGTCACTAGTAGAGTCCTTTGCAATAGTTTTTGAGCATCTTTTGTAACTTAGTCTTCTAGATATGATATACAGAAAATACCTTGGAGATTATTGGTAGAAAAAAAATTTCCTTCTTTTCCTTGTAGTTTTGTGTATGGTTAAATGATTGATCAAGTTATTTGTGAAATTTTTTTATTTCCTTATAACTTTGTCTCATATTTTATACCTTTTTTGCAAATGGCATGTTCATGCAAGTTGCTAATTGTGTCTTAAGAATGCATATGGCTTTTAGATTGTGAAGTTTCCTTCATTTTATAAGTTCTTGCATTTTGTCCTTTCAGTGAAATATTCATGCAGAGACACACTGTAATGAGTTGTGCAGACTTAATTTATATTAGTGGAAACCAAGTGTATGAAAATCTGTGTTTTTGTGTCCTTTAGTTTGGTATATCACTTCATTTTTATTTTCATTACTTTCATTTTAAGTTATCTTTCTTCCCTTTTTCCAAAAAAAAAAGTTAGTAGTTTTAGAGTGGTAACCAGCTAGGAGTCGGCCTTATCCAGAGGTTCATTTCAACTTTAGGTGACCCACAACCTTGAAATGATCCCATGTTTCTCTAAAGTATCAAGTTTTGCAACTTGATAAGGGTGCAACTTTAAGAGTTAACAATAAGATGCTTGAATGATTGTGATGTGAGATTGAATGCTTGCATGAATGAGGAGATTGTAGGAGAGATATAAAATGAGGTGAAAAAAACTTATTTATACAATCTTGTGCCTTAGTTACCTTTTCATACCTCATCACAAGCTGACATCAAGTGTTTTTGAATAAAAACCCAAAAGGAAATTTTTTTAAAATTTGAATTTGGGGCCAAGGGGGACTCATTCACCACCCATGGCGAATGGGTCCCACCTAGGACCTAAAAATAAGTGTCGGGACATATCTTGTATTTAATTTTTGTTTGCCAGGCTTACATTCAAAAATGCACTTAATAACAACTTATAAGGGCATAAAGGGACCAAATAAAGCATAACAAAGAGATAAATAGTGAAGGTGTGCCTAGAAAAGTGTGAAAGCTTGTTACAAGATTTTACAACACTTCAAAATAGGAATTGATTAGTGATGAAAAGGTGAATTTTAGGTGAATTTTAATGAAAAGAGTGTAGAAATGTTTTACGACACTTCACAACACCTTCATAAGACACGTAATTATTTGAATTTTAGTACCTAAGTATGCATGTTCAAACTATGTTACAACATAAAATCAAAGAAAAATAAATCAAACACCATGAAACAAGACCTAAAAGGCCATGAAAATGACAAGGGGTCATTTTTCTATGACATAGAATGATATGGATCTTGACTTGAATGCTTGCTTGAATCATAAGACCCTACATCATAAATGTTAGCTCAAAAACAAACATGATGGATGATGACTTTGACATGATGTTTGATACTTGAATAATGCTCTAAAACACTTAATAATCAGCTCTTGAATTCTCTTATAGACTCAAATTGAAGGTTACATCCTTATGGAGCAAGTGTGTAAAAGGATGACATTTATCCGCTAACTGTGCTATGAATCTACAGATTGCTTGAAGTTTTCCCTATAAACTATGTAGTTGTTTCAATATCTTCGGAGGAGGCATTTCCATGATAGCTTTGACTTTTGTGAGATCTACCTCAATGCCTTTTCAAGATACAATATCACCCAATAGTTTTACTGATGTTACACAAAAATTACACATCTTTGGATTTAGGTGTAGATTGTATTCTTCTAATTTGTCGAATATTTTAGCCAGATTACCTAGATGTCCTTGTCTTGATCGGAGGTTCATTAGGATCATAACCCCATGGTGTAGGAATTGGAGTTTCAACATTGATGGTGGTAGGTCTAATAGATCTACTTGTGTTAGTTTCCATATTATTTCTATGTTGAGACCTTGTAGTTGTCATAAATGTGCACACTAGACCATGGAGAATGAGAGATTGCAAGTTATGAAAGTGTGGTGATTTTTTGGTTTGAGGTTTTTTTTTGTAAAATGATGTACAAAGGAATGTTGGTAAACCTTTTGGACAAATTGTGTTGTTTGATTGATGTTGATTGATGTTGATCTTGGATAGTTTGATAAAAAAAGTTTGATTTTGGATTTTTGGATGTTTAAGAATGACAAGATTTTGGTACTCAACCCTATGATGAAGGTATGAGTGGATTTTGAAAGATATTTGAAAAATGATACTATGTTTTTGGTACCCAACCTTATGATGAACGTATGAGTGGATTTTTCGAAAGATTTAAGGATGATTCTAGTATATGGATACAAGGATAAACAAGATTTGGGTGATGTTTTCCTAAGTTTCAAAAGTGTTGACGGTAAAATCACAATACTGTGTCTCACTTTTTTCCCAAGATGGAAATTTACATCAATATTTTTAATTAAATCTTCATCTTCTAAGACCTATAGCAACTAAACCATAAAGAATTTGAAGATGATGTGAACTAGTGATTTGTGGCAATTTTTGTGTAGATTCTAAATATATTCTTTTCAAATTTTCTGAAATAAATCATGAATCTTTTAACATCTCCTTTAATAATTGGTTTTAGATAGAAAACAACATTTTCATAAAGTAATGTTTGTGTCGTACAACATAACTTTTTGTCTATAAAGGATTAAATTCTAATTTTTGAAATATAGATTCTCAACATCAATATCTAGGGAAAAGATATTTTTTCATAATTTTTTGTTGCATATTTTTTTTTAAATTGATTTTTGAAGTCACCATAACTATAATTTTTACATATGTGTGTGTTATACAACCTAACTTTTTGTGTATATATCAAAATCCAATTTTTCTTTTTTGGGTGAAACAAGGACATCAATACCTAGGGAATGGGTAGTTTTTGAAAAAAATTTACACTGGTTTACTATTTTTCCACCTCTACACAACAAAGAGCTTCAAATTCAGAAAAAAACCTATGTTTAGTATAAATTGAAAATTAAATACATGATAAAATGAAAATATAGCTATGAAGGAGACTCCATTGTTGGTATGATTTAATACTAGAGGGGCTCTATCCAAGGGGGTTTGATCTAAGGGGGTCTTATCTACCACTCTTCAATTAAAACCCTTTAGATAGAGCCTCTCAAGGCTTAAATCATTAGTTTTTCAAAAAATAATGATTTCAGTCAAAAATCAACACATCCCAAAAGTGAGACACAGTATTGTGGTAGCACCCTTGATAAAGGATAAGTTGATTTCTCTACTTAAACTAGACTCGTGAGTGCAAGTAAGGAAGGATGATAGTAATATAGAAATTTAGGGAGAAGATAATTTCCACTAAATTTGACAAGACCACAAGATGATAAGCTGATTCGATTGAGACACTAGCATGATGATAAGGTTTGATGGTTTGTATTTATGTGTTTCTAAAGACTAGTTTGTTCTTTGATCTATAATGTTGATGCAAAGGATGGTCTAAAGGACTAATGATGTCTAAATTTGCTAAGAAATTTTGATGAAAATCTTATTGATATTTTTGTCCAAGAGGTCTATGATGAAAATCCCTAGGTAAACCAAATTTGAAAGGTAGGGTAACAATGTTTGAAAGTATAAACCGGTTGTGTACAAGTGCAGGTATATTGTGACAAACGTTATGACAGGTGGGCAGAAAATTATGACAATGTCTAAGACCAAGTTCAACAAGTCTGAGCAAGTTCTTAAGCAGATAAACACATCACAAAAAGGAAAACATGGTGGTTGTGTAGGTAATCACAATAGGATTATCAGACAAAAGAGAGCTTCTACAAAGGTAGCTATGACAATATTGACAAAAGCGACTTTGTTTAAACACATTGACTAGAAGATAGGAGAAATTAAAAAGAGTCACCAAATGTGTAATAGTGAGCTAATGCAATGCAGTAGCAACCAAATGTTTGGGCAAGTGTGAGTATCTGTTGAGAAATAGCAACAAGATTCTGAGAAAGATATGGTAAGATGTACAACAACAACCCTATTTTCTGACAAGTGTGACTCTATTTTTTTGTTTCAAGTCTAATGATAGTTTTGGGCTGTTTGCAAGATGAAAGTTTAGGTCTGATGTTTGAGATGATTTTTTGAAAGAGAAGGTTATACACATAGAAGAAAAAGTAGGCATGTAACTGACTCAAAAGAGATAAGGTGATTTGTGCAAACCTTCTTCCACAAGGTTCACTAAGTTTAGCTCAAAGAATACATGTCAATCAAGTACAACCTAGCTAGTATTAAAGGAACGTCTCCTCATAGTAGGCTTACCACCCAAAGGTTAATCTGTATTCAAGGAGTGGATGAATAGGGTATGCCAAGGTAATGTACCACATTGATACCCCTAGCATTGAAAGAGTGTGAACTCTAGTAAGACACCTTACACCTGAACCATGAACTAGACATGGTAAGTAACTTCTTAGGATGATGCTATCCCAATGCACTACTATGACTCAACACAATGGAAAACTTGGTCTTAGGCTTCTAAATACAATGGTTTGTAGTGACTCGGTGAACACTCATGGTATAACATATACATGCTTTGAGGTTTTCCCCTTGAGTTATCCATTAGGATGTGTCTCAAAGGTAAGCCTCCTACTAAAAAAAAGGGAAGGCTAAGTGTCTTGACATTTCTCATCACCTAGGATCATCAAATGATGCAAGGGGAGAGGATATGTATATAAGATGCCTTCACTGACAAAAAATGTGAAGTCCAAGATGTTTATCATCACCTAGGATCATCAAATGATGCAAGGGGAGAGGATACACATCTAACTTTCCAAGCACGGAAAACAAATTCATTTTATGCACCAAAGTAAATGTTTTCTAATTTATGAAAACTAAAAAACACAATACTTGAATAAATTGATTCTTTGACAAGGGTTGCAAGCAAAGTGTTAGTAGTTTGATCAATAGCCTTCAACCATTCGAAGCAATACAAAAAACGTTGGATTAGTAGTTTATAAACTTTCCTTCACCCCATGAAAAGGTTGCATAATTAGGTTAGATAAAGCTCAAAACAACAACACACAACAAAGCTTAGAGTTAGGGTTCTAAAAATCTAAAATCCAAGACTGATAATTTCAAATTAGAAAGAAAGAAAGAACATAAGTAGCTATGTTACCTAACAAGGGCGACCTTCCTCTAAGACAACCACATTTTGATTCTACAATAGTGACCCTATTTTGAAGCAACCACAATCTAATATTTTGTAAGAGCTACCTTCTTTTGAAAAAAACACACCTGTATACTGGTTGACAATAAACAACAATTAAAAAGTAGAGAAGCAATAGCGATCAGATTTTTTATAGCAATCATGTTTTGTGCAATAGCGGTCCCCATCTAAGACAGACACAGTTTTGTTCTTTCAACAACAATTTTTCTCTAATGTAGACGTGGACCTATTTCTGCAACACTAAATAAACTCTATCAAATGGTCAAAATACAAGAAAATAATTGTGAAAGAGTTAGAAAAAGCGGTTTTGAGAAGAAGCAAACACATTTAGATGTATGAACAAAAGTGATCCAGTACATAATAGTGAACTCTATTTCCGAATTTCACACTCCAGAAACTTGCAACTCACCAAAAATTTGATAAAAATGTTAAATCAGGGACGTGGGTCCCACCGGGCATGCCAATTTATATGAGGGGTAAAAGTGGAAGGGGATAAACAATCAAAAATTCAATCAAAGAACCAAAACAAGAGATCAACCTCACTTACCAATAAGATCCAATTGTAAATCAAGACATGAAATCAAACCCTAATGTTAGCATAATCAAACATAATTGAAATCAAAACAAGAACAATCTCACCATCCCATTTTTGGAGAGCTTAGTGTTGTATGGTGTTGGATTGCTCAAACTCTTGAAGCCTCCATGATTGATAGCAAAAGCTTGATTGAATGTGATGCAAAGATGACCTAGATGTTATGAAAAATTCTCTCAATTGCTTAAGAATCTATTTGACTTGATGTCTCTACTCAAATTCTAGGTGATGAATGTGAAGGATTGAAGGTGATTTTATAGATTCTAGCAAATTAGATCAAGGGTCAAGATTGAGATTCAATGCCCACAAAGAAGGGTGTAGATTGGTCCTCAACACCCACAAATGAGAGTGGATCAAGGAAGATCAATGGATTTGATTAGTTAGAACTCAAATATTTCTACCATTTTAGGAAAATGGTTAGGATATTTTATATCAAGGGTGGAGATTAGATTTAAAGATCAAGGGCTAGAAATGATTGAGACAAGTTAAGTCAAGATATTTTGAAAGGAATATTCCTTGGGAATATGCTTTGTGGAAGGAAGATAGGATAATTAAATAATTAGAAATTACTTAATCATGGAAGATGAGGATATTGTCATTCTTTAATAAAGAATATTTCATTAGAGGAAAAAGATTAGAAATGGGATAATTAGATAATTAGAATTATTTAATTATATAGGATTAGTTCAAAAATATTAGATGAACCTAATTAAATAATTGAAATTATTTAACTAGGGTGATAAAGGAGAAAATTAGTGATGAAATAGTGAATTAATTAAACAATTCAAAATTATTTAATTAATAGAGAGAAATAGGGTTAAATGATGGAAATGATGTGAAAAGGGGATTAATGGTGCAAATTATATGAAATGATGCTAAATACAACAATAGTAATGAAAATGATGCCAATGATGGAAAAATGCAATTTCAGGATGTGTGATATGCGTTAGGCATTTTTACATGTCTACAAATAGAATTTAAAATAACATATAGAATTAAACAAGATTAACTTGAACAGAAAAAAATAAATTGTATTGAATGAGTTCTACAATCATTCTAATTTGATAGATAGCAAAAGCTTGATTGAAACAAGAACAAAACAACAATCTCACCATCCCATTGTTGGAGAGCTTGGTGTTGTATGGTGTTGAATTGCTCAAACTCTTGAAACCACCATGATTGATAGTAAAACCTTGATGTAATGTGATGCAAAGATAACCTAGATGTTATGATAAATGCTCTCAATTGCTCAAGAATCTATTTGACATGATGTATCTACTCAAATTCTAGGTGATGAATGTGAAGGATTGAAGGTGATTTTATAGATTTTAGGAAATTCAATCAAGGGTCAAGATTGAGATTCAATGCCCAAAAAGAATGGTTGAGATTGGTGCTCAACACCCACAAATGACAGTGAATCAAGGAAGATCAATGGATTTGATTAGTTAGAATTCAAAATATCTCTACCATTTTAGGAAAATGGTTAGGATGTTTTATATCAAGGATGGAGATTAGATTTCAAGATCAAGGGCTAGAAATGATTGAGACAAGTTAAGTCAAGATATTTTGTAAAGGAATATTCCTTTGGAATATGCTTTGTGGAGGGAAGATAGGATAATTAAATAATTAGAAATTATTTAATCATGGATGATGAGGATATGCCATTCTTTAAAAAAGAATATTTCATTAGAGGAAAAAGATTAGAAATGGGATAATTAAATAATTAGAATTATTTAATTATATATGATTAGAAGAAATATTAGATGAACCTAATTAAATAATTGAAATTATTTAACTAGGGTGATAAAGGAGAAAAGTAGTGATGAAATAGTGAATTAATTAAACAATTCAAGATTATTTAATTAATAGAGAGAAATAGGGTTAAATGATGGAAATGATGTGAAAAGGGGATTAATGATGCAAATTATGTGAAATGATGTTAAATACAGTAGTAACTTAATGAAAATGATGCCAATGATGGAAAAATGCAATTTCAGGATGTGTGATATGTGTTAGGCATTTTTACATGTCTACAGATAGAGTTTAAAATAGCATATAGAATTAAACAAGATTAACATGAACAAAAAAAAAATCAATTGTATTGAATGAGTTCTACAATCATTCTAATTTGATAAATGTTTGAGATATGAATATTATGTAACTTATAAAGAAATAACTTGATGGAAGATTGTAGACACATAATTTCAATAAAAATAATATAATTTGAAGTATGTATACATGTGACATTGAATTCACATACATTTAAATAGAAATATATAAATTATACTATATATAATCTTGTGAATATGTTTCTACATAGAATAAACAAAGGAGCTAGATTTAGATACTATTATTGCACATATCATTGAGTTCACTGAACAAGAATGTGTTTTCTCCAACAAAATCTAGCTAGTCACCTTTGGTGATTGTTGATTTTAGTCATCCTTGAACACCACTTGAATTATATTCAAATGAGAGGATGAAGAGAAATTTCTTGAATAGAGATCTTTTTATTATAGTATCAACATTAATTTATGCTTCCTGGTTGAATTGTAGCATATACAAATCCTCTATAGACATTCCAAGAAGTTTGGTTGTCAGTTATTCAAAAGAAATAGCCCATAATGTTCCTGTATGATCTATTAGCTTTAGTCAAGGAGTATGTATCTATAACTACAATTGGAAAAAGTAGCTTTTCATTTTGAATAAAACCACATTTGATCATCATTTTGTATAGGTTTTTTATTTCATTTTACATTTGCTACAACAACTATGGTGATTTTGACTCTAGAGTGTAAAATTTGTGGCTCTTAGAAGACTTAGGCAGGGAAAACTTTAATGGTGAATCTTTGCCAATTGGCGAATTCTAGAAATTGGCCAAGTCGAAATTGGAAAATTAATCGCACCCAAAAAGGTGTCCAAATCACTTGGATTTTATGAATTATTGGTCCAATGCATGTCCATTTGCCAACGATTTATTTTATGAGGTATATTTAAGCAACAAAATTCACCATAACAAACTACGTGTTTCAAATCATGGACCGACTAATATTTTCACTTGGAATCTTGGAAGCATGTAATAAAACACCTACATATTCACCAATACTATTAAAACAACATTGTATCAGGACCCATTTTTCCAATTAAAATTTAGAAATAGTTGCTTGTGAAGACCCATTTTTCCAATGAAAATTTATAAATAGTTGCTTATGAGGACTTATTTCGCCAATAACATTAACAAATAATTACATTTGAGGACACATTTCACCTTGAAAATTACAACATATCGTTGTATAAGCATGTGGGATTTGCCAAATTTTTAATATACCATTTAAAAATCCCGCGATATTTGCCAAAAATGATTTGATATAAATACAATCAAAACTATCGTTTATTCTTACACATTTTGTTTAGTTTTGAGGTTCTACTTCTCAATTTGGAAGTCAGTGAAAGCCGAAAATGTAGACTTAAAGGTGAGTGATCATTTATTCATAGTGTTATTAGTTATAATAATAAGATTTTTTTATCTCTTTTCCATTCTTGCTTCAATCTTAAAGATGATATTGAGTAGGGAATGAGATCTATATTCTCTATCCTTCTTAAACAAGAAGGCATTTTTTCCAGCTTTTATTTGAAGTGAGAGATCAATATGTCGAGTAGCAAGGGTAAGACTCCTCAGGGTAGTGAAGAGACTGGGAGGCCATCAAAACACCCAAAACGTAGAGGTACCATACAGTCTTACTTTGGAATTGGAAAAGCTTCTAATCCATCAAATAAAGATGGAGCTAAATCATCAACACTTCCACCAAATATTAATGAGGAAGGCATTCACAATACCTCACTGCCACCGAAAGGTCAAGGTGAGATTTTCATTGAGTTAAATCAAAATGTATCAAATGAGGATGGAAATACCGCAGAAGATGTTCCAAGGGATACCCCGGTTAGCTAGAATGAGATAACTGACTTGGATGAGGATGATGTTGGTAGTAAGAAAAGAAAAAGAAAATAAAAAAATGGGGCCCGAGTGGGAAATGACAAGGAATTTTCAACTTGGTTGGTTGTCAAAGTACCCATTCATTGTACAGTGGGGAAAGCAAACGATATTGAAAGTGTGACAAAGGCCAAATGTATGATTTGTAGTTGGAAATTTTGAAGAGACAAGACATTGCAGCTAAAGCTTGACACTATAGAAAACCATATCGATAAAGTTTATGAAAAAAAAATCATAGACAGAAAGGAACAATAAGTTGTACGATGGAAATCAAAAGAAGAATGTCTTCATGTTAGGTATGTCGTGGAATATGACGAGCATGACCAAAGAATTTTGAAGCTTGTTGCATGTCAAGGTACACTTGAGGCTCAATTTGGAAAAGCAATGGAAGCAGAAAATCTATCAAAAACTCTTCAGATGAGTGTTTTTTTTCATATTTTGTCCAAAGGGTATCTTATGACAGACTACCCAAAATATTCTAGTTTATTAAATCTTATTAGGGTGTTCCTCACTATCCCTTCTCACATTGGTCATTAAATGCTGGATGGGAATGGGAAAATTGTCTTGCTGTAGTGGAAAAGGAAGATTTAAAGGAGAAAGTAAAAGAGACAAATTTCATTGCATTATCTTTAGATGAAGTTACTATGGTAGAAAATACTTCTTGGGTCTATATGCATTTGTATACTGTAGAACATGTTTTCCAAGCTCATCTTCTCTATGTTCATAAAATGAAGGACAATTCAACATCGCAAAATCTATTTGAACTAGTCAAGATATCTTTGAATGAAATTATAGGTATGGATGAGTTGACAATTGCCAAAAACTTGGTGTGTGTAGGAGTTGATGGAGCTATAGTGATGCAAGGTTAAAGGAGAAGTGTTTGTACAAAGTTATAAACTACTTGTGCACCACACATGCTTGGCATTCACTACATGGCCCACATAATGAATTTAGCATTCAAAATTGTAAGCAAGTTTCCTACAGTATCAAAAGTTGAAAATATAGTCTACAAGATCCACGCATACTTCTGCTGAAGTCCCAAATATTTCGTAGAATTTTAGAATTTTGCTGAGGGATTAACACTAGGAAACAAGCTTCTCAAGGATGTTGATACCAAATGGATCTCCCAGCATGGACTAGCACAACGAGTTCTTTTAGAATATCAATCCTTGATTGGAGTGATGTATGCGCATCACAGCACAATAGACAAAGCTCTTGACCTCTTACATAGGTTAAGCGATATAGAGACGCCTTTGAATTTAGCTAGTCTTCTCCCCATGATGGATGTGATGAACAATCTTGTGAAGAAATCCCAAGACAGAACTATGTATATTTATGAATATGCCAATCTACGTAAACATACAGGATAAAAAACATTCTACTACTGATTATGTGTTGAATTTTGTTAGGGCAGTGATCAGTTGGGCTTCTCGGTTGCAACAAGTGGTTGCACTTTCTTCTACGAAGGAAAAATATATTGCTCTAACTGAAGGAACAAAGGAAATGATATGATTACAGCGGTTGTTAAGTGAGTTATGGTGTAAGAATTCATTTTTTACTCTATTTTGTGATAGCAATAGTGTTATTCACTTGGCCAAGAATTCCACCTTTCACAATCGGACAAAGCATATAGAGCTATGATAACATTTTATTCACCATGTTATTGAAGAGGGTAAGCTTTAGATGGAGAAAATTTACACAAAGTTGAATCCAGTTGATATGTTAACGAAGGTAGTGCCCAGGGAGAAGTTTGAATTCTGTAGAGCTTCTCTCGGCCTTGTCTAGCTCTAACAATAAACCTACAACAGAGGGATGTCTCTGAGCAACTATTTGGTCTTCAAGTGGGAGATTGTTGGGTTTAGTGAAGCCCACATTAGCAAGTTTCTCTTACAAATTCAAAACGATTGCCTTCCTTGTAATGACTTCTAATTGGCATGTGTTCGCTAATTTAGAAGTTGTCTATTTCGATGGATTTTTCCAATTATTGGAGTTGAGACTGTTTTATAAATACAATTGCTCGTTGAATATGTAATTCAATTGAGAATTAATAAAAGAGATAATCTCTAAAAGTGGGTGTAGCCATCTTTGGGAAAACCACTATAAATATCATGTTCTTGTTCTATGTTATTTTTAATCTTTTAATTTCTATTCCTTTTGCAATTTCTTTTCATTTGATTCTAAAATTATAATCAACAATTATATGTGGTGGTCTAGAAATTATTTTGGATATAACTAGGGTTAAGAACCAATACAAATCAACCTCCAAAATAGCTGTACTCCTCTCTTTAGAAAAAATGAACAGGTTCTGCTAAGCATTAGCAAAGGGGAAGAGCAAGGTTAAAATGATTAGAAGGATTAAAGGGGATCTTCGTTTGGCTGAACAAAGTAGGAGCTTATCAAAGTAATGGTGAGTGGAATTAATTCCATCTCAGAGGCAATGTAAAGATTTATATGTGGGGAGCTAACCCCTCGGATAGTACTTACCTTAAAAAAATTAAAATTATAAATATAATTATTATATTTATATTTAATAAATAATTATATTTATAATAATATTATCAAATACAAAATTAAAAATTAAAAAATAAATATGTTATTACATTTATTTAATCTTGAAATTTTAAAATTTTTAATTTATATTTATATTGTGTTATTATTATGAACTTTAGATGTTTATGTCTTTTTTTTATAATACATTAAATATTATAAATATAAAGTGCTATTATATCTTATCTAATAAATTTATGTATTTTAATAATCAATAGTAATGTATTTTAAAATATTATGTAATTTTTTATTAATATATATTTTTTCTTCGTAAGTAATGGTTTTTATCAATCAAAATGTACATAAGTCCTCTTAAAGTGAGCATATATTCATCATATTTTACCCCCCTTCCAAGAGACCAAACACAAGCCACACATGGCCTTGCCAAGGTCGGACACTAAACCTTGATACATAAGCTTGCAAGCCTACAATTTCACTATGTACATTACAACAACAAAACTATCTATACCCTATCACCAAAACCGAAAACAAGACATAGAGCAATATTTCCATTAGGGAATCCCGTACTACATTATGCAAAGATATCAACTTGCAAGAAAAACAAAGGATTACAAACTATTTTTCACCATTCTCCTTAATATAATTGATGAAAGCACATACCCACTTGAAGTCCTAAACATACGCAAGATGGAGCATTTTCTTAGTCTAAGAATTGGGTATGGAGAATAGTGGTTGCTCTGCAAAGTTACACTACTAGAGTGAGAATTAGAATATGCCAAGCAACATATGTCAAAATCGATCCATTTCATAAATTCAAGTAGTAATGATATTTCTAAGGGTAATATTAAGAGAGAATCAAAACTATCAAGTATCACAGTTATAAATTCATTTGTAGATTCAATTGATCTGCAATTCAAAAGGTGATTTCATGAAAGGTAGCAACACCAACATAGCGAA
This sequence comes from Sequoia sempervirens, assembly GCA_007258455.2. Lineage (NCBI taxonomy): Eukaryota > Viridiplantae > Streptophyta > Pinopsida > Cupressales > Cupressaceae > Sequoia > Sequoia sempervirens. The sequence continues at coordinate 30,796 of VDFB02268188.1, read as the reverse complement.
GTTTTAAAGTGAAGAACTATTGGGATGATGCATAATGGTGTTTCTATTAAATTTTATCAAGGGGACAACTTGAAGCTAATGGATGATGTAGCAGCTTTAAATCCCAAATTATTTCATAATTCGCCTTGAATCTATATAATATATTCGGGGATTCTAAATATTGAGAAGATATCTAGGACATTCAAGGAGAAGTTATTCGCTATTGCATTTGATTCCAAGAAAATATCCATAATCAACAAGCACAAGTTAAATCTTGTGGGCTCCATTTAGAAATATAAAAGTTTATAATGAGCTATAGTTCCAACTATTTAGGGTTATGAAGATGGTGCAAATTTCACAATTATGAAGAGATTAAAAATAAGTGCGCAAGGAAATCTCATCTTCTACTTAAGTGTGGGCTCCATTGGATGGCTCGAAATTATCATTCTTACTCTCATACATAGAAACTCTAGGATGGATTTGGTGATGTGTCCTTAGTCGACAACAACTTGAAAAAATTTTGATAGTTCTTTTGGGTTGTATGTCAATTGCAATTCTCTTAGCATAAGCTACATTATTGTTAAGCAAGGTTGATCTTTCACTATTTTCTATCCTCATCAAAACTAGAGGTAAGAAAAAAATACTAGTGTAGGTTGTTGCATTTGTCCCACTAATATATATGTGCATTCCACATGTATGATTCTCTTTTAAGCTTGGAATTTTCACTTTTTATTTCTTGGCATCAAAGTAGAAATCTTTGTAAGCCTTCTTATCATATGTTTAATAGTGGCTTGGTATGATCCTCCAATATCATAAATCTTGTTTAACATAATTCACCTTGATGAGAATGCAAAAACAACAATTGAAAGAGAATGGGTTTGAAATCAAGTGTTGATGATGCTTGGAATAAGACTGGGTAGGAAGAGAAAAGGTGAAGGTATTGGAAACAAATGATCCAATTAATGCAACTTAAACATTTTTCTTCTTGAATATGACATAAACTAACTTAATTCTTAAGTATTGGTCTTGTTGGAGTAATACATTTATTGAAGAAAATATACAGGGGTATTTCATGAGGGCACATTAATTGCTTTGGGAAAGAATTGAAATTAGATATGTTCCTTATAAACTTACATATAAGGCTCTTGCTAAGGAGTTATGTGAGGTAGGAAAGTTGGAAAAGACCAAAAGACTTCTCAATTATATGTTACGAAAAATAACTCTCGACATTGGAAGAAGAAAGTATTTGAATGGTTGTGATGTTCTCCTCTAGAATCTCAACTCTTGTTAGAATTGCATGCATCTCTTGGTGGTAGCCTCTTCTTTTCTAATCCATTTGCTAAAGGCATAGAAATACTTGTTTAAAATGCATTGAGAGTTTTAGCTACCAAGGAGTGCCTCAAAACTACTGAATTAGAGGAAAAGGAGAAACATAAAATGGAGAAGATGTTTTGAATAAGGAATTTGAAAGTTATTTCATAGTAAAAAGAAAATTCAAATCCCAAGAAGCAGTTACAAGGGAGAAGGGAAAATATATAAAAGAAGATTTTATTTATTAAAAAAAAGGATCTTTTTGTTGCTACGACAGAGGGGGGATTGGGGGACAAGTTTTCATTATATAAATCCCTAGTGACAATGGGTTGTCTTGGTTTTTTTTTATTAGGGGTTAAACACTTTTGACCTAAAGCTATGAACTAGTGAGGTCACAAACAAGTGACCTTATCCCCAATTTAAACATTCAACAATTACACCCTTAGTGGGGTTTGAACCATGATGGCAAGAACAACACCACAACAACTTAACCATCATACCATGCCAATATTGACACAATCGGTTGTCTTGTTAACAAAATCATTGTGCAGAGATTTTTTAGAGTCTTTGAGCTCTTATATTATTGAATATTTTGAAGAAGTATTCAAATCTTTGAGTTTAAATTTTTTTCATACCATTTTCTTCAATGTTTCTCTATTACTTTGGTTGCACTTGAGTTTAATATGAAAACTTTGTATTTCTGAGTTGATTATATATTCTTTATATGTTTGATGTATGATCATCCCTTTTTCACTTTTTGATAAGGAGTTATTGTCATCTCATCGTTATCTTCCAGAATATGAACTATTTTTGATAAGGAAAAGCAGGTTTTGATGGGACCTGAAACCCATTACAAGAAGGTTTTGATGGGACCTAAAACCCATTACAAGAAGGTTTTGAAGGGACCTAAAACCCTATACAAGGAAAAGATGTTGCAAGAAAAATAATTAGCTAACCAAACTTTAGCCTCGTAGCAACAACCAACATGCTACAACCCTTTACAGGGACCTAGAACCCAAAAGTTTTGAAGGGACCTTAAACCCTTTACAACCAAGTTTTGGAAGGGACCTTGAACCTATCATGAAAATTGCCATCATATCCCTATGATGCACCAAAACAAGCAAAACCAAACTCCCCACCTCAATACTAGGGAAGTTGGAGCGGAAACACTGAAACCCATCAACCACCATACAACTCCAACCTGACAGAATAGCCAACCCAATCTCCTCCTCAAATGAAGAGGGCTCCCCTCCAATGGAGAGGAAAAAATAAGAACCCTTACCACCAAATCCAACACTCTCCTACACCCATAAGTTCCACCTCAATAGAAATGAGCAGAACGGAAGAGAAATTTTCACCAAGTCAATAGTAAACACCTCCACCTCAAAAGGAGCTATCTTCGCCTCCATAGAAGACTTCAATAGAAGAACCTAGAAGAAAGAAAGGATTTGGGAAGTAAAGGTAGTCATAACCTCCTTTGGCTTGGCAGGATACCACAAGGCCACCTTAGCATCCTTAAGCATAAAAATCATTTGGGTGTTCAAGAAAAGCGTGAAAACAAACCCAACCATCAGCCAATAAACCACAAAAATCTTGGAGCAATACCATATATTGCAAGAAACCTTCTACCAACACATTGCTCTACACCAACAACTCCACTGAGCACTAGCAGTGAAAACCCAGCAAAGATTTTCTAAAGAGGAAGCAAACCCCAAAAGTTGAATAACCTTCACAACCTAAAGGGGGTTCACAACAAGGCACCAATCCAGACACTGAAGCTAGAACAGAACACAAAGCACAAAGCTACATGCCTCAACAACCATCTCCATTAAAAGAAGCCATGGAAACACAACCCCCGTGGCCAAACCAACAAAACACCATGGAGAAGGAACCAGCCAACTAAACAAAACAGCAGGAGCGAACTCGAGAGAATGGGGTTCCAAGCAAAAACCGCTAGAGAGAAGAAACAGGCAAGGCCCAAAGGCAAACCTTACCCCCGAAGCCAGAGCTAGAGAGAGTGAATCTTGAAGAAGAGCAGCTCCACGAGCATAAGAGACAAGAACGACAAAGATCCATCTCTGCCATCTCCCCAAAAGCCACAACAAAAACAGCAAGCTGCCAACAGAGAAGAGCCATGGCGCACAAGCCCAAACAAAACAAAGCCACAAGAGTAGCCTACCAAAGAAGATCAACACCCAACCTTGCACGCAACACCAAAACTACAACTGAGCACAAACAGAGATCAAGAAGAAAGAAAAAATCACTCTTCACTATCCGCCAGCTGAAGAGATAGTGAGGCAACCAGAGAGCAAGGGAAAGAGGAAGAGCCCCTCTTAAGGAAACTGCAAAGCTAGTGACGCCAATAGAGAGTTTAGCGGCCACAAACCGCACAAAAGAAGCCACTAGCGACTCCTCGAAAGGAAACAACGACACCTCCAACAAGCACGCAGTAGCATCAGTGACTGCATCCTTGTCTTCAACAGACCCATCTGGATCTGCATCCTCATCTTCATCATTCCCTTCTGCCTCCACAGACGCGCCCATTGTAGAATTGAAACGCGCACACCCTCTAAAACTCCCACCCATCGCGCTCCAGCAATCAAATTCTCTTTCCTAAATATGAATTGTTAATCTTTGAATCATTATTTATTCCCCTTATTATTTTATTTTATATTATTCATACTATTTATATTATTCTAATTACTATTCTTTTATTTAATTCATTTATATTTAATTTATGTTAAATAATGTAATAAAAACTATTTGTTAAGATAAATAACTAGTGATACTTTACAATAATACATCTCATTCTTTATAAATACTAGCACTGCACCAGAAGGGGCGCAAGGGTCACGCTGATAGAAAAATATGTGTAAGTTAATATGTTAGAAAGTAAAACTTTTTTTGTAGGTTTACTTTTATTTTGTAGATTACATTTATAATGACGAGAAACATATGCCTGAAGGTGCTATTTGAAATATGATTGTATACATATTTTTTATAATCAGTTCAAGGAATGCTCTATAGCAACTTTAATTTGGTATGGAATAGGAAATTAATGAGACGTACATAACAAATGAGGTTGACTACTTGTTTGACCATCTTCAATAGAAGGATTCCTGTTTTGAAAGGATGTTTTGAGCAAGATTAGGTGGCAGAGGTTTGATAGGAATCACCACCTTCCCAATGAATCTTTTCACGTAGTATAAAATTTCCTTCTATTTCTAAGAATAATATAATAATAATAAGTGAACATCATCTGATTTCTATCACTTCAAAATTGTGTTTTATTTATCTACATTGCTCCCATATCAGCATGATCTGATTTCTATCACTTCAAAATTCTTAAAATCTTTCTGGAAATGTCTTCAACCTTGGTAAGAAGGTTCAAATGCAACCAAGCATAACAATTATCTATAACTGGAAATCAAGAGATGACATTAAAACTTGGAGGAAACCCATGACTGACAAGAAACCCATCATCCAAAAACATTAGCAGTGCCCCGATCTAGAAGAGTTTCCAATTAAGTAATTCCTTTATGGTCTTTGATTACTTTTCTAATATAAAATGAATCTAACTAATTATTATTTTTTTCTAGTTGGACCTACACTATACTAAGTTTCTAACTAATAGGTGCTCTTACAGTATTGTAATATACATGTCAATGAGATGAATGGATCACTCAGAATAACCCATCACAGGGTGAACTATTCTAGGAACAAGGGGAAAATGGTAGTAGATAACTTCCCACCATACATTTGAGAACCAATAGTTTAAGAAGTTTTGGGTAGCTGCTCCGGTTTCATGAGGCAAAGCTTTGACAAAGAGGGATGGAAAGTCTTAAAATTAGTTATAGACACAGCCATGGTGACTAGGTAAAAGAGTGACTATAGGAGAATCAAAGGCATCTCCGCACCATACAGATTTGAGACCCAAATCAACTGACTTGCACCTTGAAAAACAACTATAATGGCACAAGAATTTATTTTTCAAACTCACAAAACCTTCATTCAATAGATAAAAATAATTGTTTTAGAATGAAATAAAACACAACAGAAAGTGATTCAACAACGTACAGATTTTCAAACAAGAACTCAGTGAAACTATGGAAAGTGACAAGATTCCCCCTATTGCTTGGGAGAAGGTTTGTTTGCCATTTCCCTCTTGAGGCATTGGAATCAGACAAATGGCAATTAAAAACACAACCCTTAGGGCCAAATTGATTAAGAACATCCTTGCCAACTCTAACTCCAAATGGAGAATCCTCTTGCAAAGGAAGTAACTTGATACCATGGAATAGAAGGTATATTTGCCATCTCCCTTTGGAAGTGCCCTTGGGGCCAAATTGATCAAGAACATCTATGCCAACTCTAACCCCAAAGGGGCCTCCTCTTGCAAAGAAAGTACCTTGATACCATGGAAAATTTACAAATATTCAAAACCCTTGACCTCCCGACAAGGTTACACATATGGAACTTCATGGGAAAATGCAAGCATATTATCACCAATCACATCCCCTAGGAGATTAAGGATGGTAGAAAGTTGAAATTCTCAACAAATTCCTAGAATAGACATAGGCCACTTCAAGAGAGAGATGATCTCAATGATATGAAGGACATACTAACAAGATGTGGGGCTCTAAGGTTTAGGACGATATTACCATTAAAAGATGGCATAATAACATGTAGATAGAAAGACTTTGTTGTCATGTCCACACCCAAAGAGAAAATCGGCTATCACAAAGGCATACTCCAAGACATAAATATATTCTTAAGCAATGCAGACGATGATTGTTCAAAATGTGGAGCTTACTCAATTCAATTAGACTACCTATGTTTAACGGTTCCTCCTAGGGATTTGGATTGGTCAACCATCAAATGCTAGTGTAAGGATTGCCTACACAAGGCAGATCGCCCAAGCAACCATCTAAAACAAAGTCCTCACTTGAGAATCAACTAATGAAAATAGGTTTTTTTGGTCCTTTCAATGCATTATATGCAAGCAAGCTAAGGAAACTAGGGAGCACCTCTTCATTCATTGTCCTTTCGTATTCAAATGCTAGAGGTGGGTCTGTTCCCACCCCCACTACCTTGAGTCTCATCTAGAAACTCTACTAAAACTACAAAATATCTACTATGGAAGCAATGCCTAAAGGTTGTGTGGCTCTAATACCAAGATTGTATATGGTAAATGACAGCAATACAAGAATAAATACATAAGAATGAATGTCAAAACATAAACTTCAATCCTCAGAGTAAAATTATGTACACATATTATCCTCCATCAAACATTAACTATTTATTTTACTGCACTTTCTCTTGCATGTCTAAATGTAAATCTTCAAATGAATAGACAATTTTTTTATTCATATTTCACATTTAATTCTTCATAATCTCCCGCAGTTTACAGTATCAATTACATTAAATGCCATTTAGCAATTTAGTGAGAGATTAAGGTCTAAACAAAATTGTGACACATTTTAAAATAATGTTTACAAATTAAGGTCTAAATATCTCATTCTAAATTCTTTACAAATCTGAATAAAATTTCATTAAACACAACTCCACCACATTGTTAGGATAAGTAGTTAGTAACTAATGAACAATAAGGCCATGCTTGGCATAGACAACAACAAGGAGCTGTATAGATTCGCAGAGCGATGGATCCTATTTTTTATTCATTAATCCTTGAAGCATATCAGGGGCTAATAAATAATTTAAATTAATTTAAAAGTAATATTAAAATAAAAAATATCCACCTTAAGCATGGTCAATTTTCCACCTTCTAGACGCCATACGACGAATGACACAAGAATTCATAATCATAAAAAGAAACTGTGTACCCTTCAAATCAACGGCAAGAATTTTTCTCCTGTATCTAAATTAACAATGATCCCCATTGACTTTCGCATCCGATTGAACTCTAGGGTAGCTATTTTGTGTGTTCTTTCACTCCACCACTCGCAATAGTCTATGTATAGAAAAATCAAAAGAATCGCTGTTACAAATTAAAGTAGCACAATAATAACAATGTCAAATTTTAGAATAACAGCAAGATAATGTTATCCCTCTGTGGAACATTAGAAAACAAAAAGAAAACAACAAAGACTACATATAGAATAAACTAATTCCCTATTATGTTTTATCACCATACATAATCTGATTTCTACAAAATCTGGATAGTTTCCAACACTTGCAGCATATGGATGCCTCTCTGAACCTAGTCAATTCATTTTGTCAACCAACACCTGAGATTACAAATGATGGGTATATTAGAATTTCCTATTGCACAGATAACTAAAATATAGCACCTAAATACATATCTTCAAATAATAGCATAATTTTGCCTAAATTGAATCGACCAGGTACCTAGTATAGTTGTAGGCCCGTAGGGTAAATAATTCAGCAATGGTTTATCAAATGCATTATTTACTATTGGTTCAATGGTTTGGTATTAATCATCCAAACCATGACCTGGGTTCACCAAAAAAAATCAATTTACTAAAAGGGTAGAATTTCAATTCCTACACATACATTTCGTATTGAGCCATCAGCCAGTTGCAAAATTATCAGCAAATTATTATGGAAACAGAGAAGTAAACACCCCAAGGAAATAGAATTGTACCTTCAAAGCTACTTCAGTTGGCATGTCGTTGGCACATAATTGATGTCTAGTGTATGCAATAATGTCGATCTCCCTACAATTGTTGCTTCATTTTATTGTTGAGAAGCTTCCACGCCCAATCCATAAAAGAAATTCTTCAGCTGAAGTGTCCAAAGCTTTTCTATCGCTCATGATCTCGAGCAATACAATGCCAAAGCTGTAGACATCACTCCAATCTGTAAGTTGTTCCTAAAGGGCATATTTGGGGGCTAAGTAGCCATGGGTACCCGCTATTCTCGTGGTGAGATGCGACTGGCCTTGTATGGTCATCTGGGCAAGTCCAAAATCTGCAACACAAGCGTTGATTTCATCATCTAGCAGAATATTAGTAGAAATGATATCTCTGTGTGATAAATTTTTGGCTGCATACCGTAATGCAGATAACACAAGCCCTTCGTCGTGCCAAGGGCGATGTTCTTTCGCTACTCCCAATTCAAGGGATCCATGTTTTCATTGCACCCTCAAAAAATGTGTTCATCAAGGCTACCATTAACCATGAAATCATAAATTAAAAATCTCTCACGCCCCTCTTTGTCATCACTGGAAACGCAAAAGCCTCTAAGAGCCACCAAATTCCGGTGCCTAATACTATTGATAATTTCCATCTCGTTTACGAATTCAGTTTCTCCTTCCGCAATGCAGTTTTTGATCCTCTTAACCACGATCGAGCGACCATCGGTGAGTCCATGCCCTTATACGCTATTCTGAAACTGCCCTGGCTGACCACATTGGTTGCGCTGAAATTGACTATGGCGTTCTTCATCTGTTGAATATTGAACCAACCCGTCCCCATGTTGGGCTTCACAATGTCTTTGAGAGATACATGTTGCTCCTCACGAGATACATGTGCTTCGCCTTGCCCTTCATCCTAACCCACAAACAGTAACTGAGTCCTATACCAACGAGCAGGAGGAACCTAATGGCACCGCCTATACTACAATAGAAAAAAATCCTTTGCTTGGGCTTCTCGTGAAGAAATGGAATGTGAAGAATACATTTAGCCGCTTGGGTAAACACTGCAATTAAATTTTGATTTGATGGCCTACTGGAGATCTGATTTGATCACCTACTAAAGATCTAACGGAAATCAGATTTCTTCTGATTCAATGCATTTTATTTCCTAGCCTGTTTTCTGACGAGGTTTACCGGACAAGAAACAAGTTTTGCGGTGTGAGACAGGTTTCATTCCCAGCCTGTTTTCTGATGAGGTTTACCGGACAAGAAACAAGTTTCGCGGCGTGAGACAAGTTTCATTCACAGCCTGTTTTCTGACGAGGTTTACCGGACAAGAAACAAGTTTCGCGGCATGAAACAGGTTTGAGGCCGAAACCTCACACCATATATAGCCTATCGGCTAACCATATATAGCCTATCGGCTAATTAATTAAAAGCCTATTGTCAATGCATATCCTATTCTAAAATAAATTAGATGGGATAAATGATAAAAAGGTAAGGTAAGGAAAGCAAGAAAATTGGCATTTGGCAAAAATGATGATATGCCATAAATGGCATTTTTTTTAATTTGGTAAAGGGTGCAGGTTTTAATTTTTCTACAAATGGAAAGTGGGGTGTCATTCACATGGGTTCACATGGGTTTACAGGCGTTCTCATTTGGGGGCTTGTAGAGTGGGGTCGACTCACAAGTACGTTTTACTGTGCTCACCCCTCTCCTCTCTGCACTGTCATATTTTCTTGCCCATTTTCATTCTCTTACGACCTCTGTGTGTACTCATTCATGGCTGCAGAGTTTGCTGGTAAATCATTATCACCGTTTATATTGATAGATCTGCCAAAACCAACCAAAAAAATGTTATGTTGTTAATCCCGTTCAAAAAAAATCTCTGCCCAACATCTTTAATAAGCGTGAAAAGCATGAACGGGAGTACCCATGTTACAAGAGAAGACGGTATATAAATTCAGGTATGGCTCCCACAATATGCCAATCCATGTTAACCACATGTTAAGTTCTCAGGTAACTATGTTACAAGAGAAGATGGTATATACATTTTTCCATGAAGCGGAGAAACTGGATTGCTTGTTTTTAATGGCGTCTTACAACAACAAACTCCTGGAGTATACACAGAAGCTGCATCTCGCAATGCCGATGTTTGAACATTTACAGTTCTGAAGGCAGAGTCCCCATGGTGCTTGGCAGAGCTGGTTCTCATGTTGCAGAGTCCAGCTAAGATTATTCCTGTTTTTTTTGAGGTGGAACCCTGGATGCTACGCCACATAGAAAAAGGAGTCTACGCTGGTGCATTCATTGAATACGAAAATAAGTCCAGGTACCTGGAGAAGCTGACGAGTGGATGAAAGCCTTTCAATCTATTTCATTTACCACAGGTCACGAAATCAAACAATTGAAGTAAGATTTCACTGTTTCCATTCAACTTTATTTTAAGCCTTTGTAAATTAAATATGGCTGCTTTTTCACTGACTTAAATTTGTATCTCATAAAATTTTCCTTTTCCCTTTTTAAGTACCAGTGACTGTGAAGGCATAATATCAGCAGTGCAGAGAGAACTACAGAGGACACAACTTCTGCGTGTTGCCAAATATCCAGTTGCACTTGACAAGCTTGTACAAGATTTTGAGAGGAGATGCCTTCATAAGCTTATGCAAGATTTTTAAATACAGCGTGGAACGAATGCAGAAGAGGAAGGGAAGGCTAAGATCGTTGGCATCTTCGGAATGGGTGGGGTTGGCAAAACAACTCTATCCAAAGAGTTGTTTAACAGAAAGCGTCAACAATTTGCTCGAGCTTGCTTTCTATTTGATGTCCGGGAAGCCTCGGCCAAAAACAATTTGTCTTCTTTGCAAATGAAACTCCTCAGAGATCTCTGACATGAAAATGGGATCAGTTTTCAAAGTACGGAGGAAGGATCAAGCTATATATCTAATTGTATAGAAAGAAGCAGTTCTTTGAGCTTTCTAATTGACCATCTAGAACAGTTGGACGCTCTCTCAATCACGCTTATGCTTAAAAAGACGGGCAATAGTTTGATAATAGTTACAACCCGGGATGTAGGGATACTTGTAGCCGAGGGAATTAATGTAGGTTATCATTTAAAAGGAATGAATAAAGATGATGCCAGAGAACTTTTCAGTTGGCATGCTTTCTCTCAATCCTATCCGGCTAGCGGTTACGAGGGTCTCGTTGACGCGGACTTCTTAGGCGTGTGTGGAGGCTTACCTCTGTCTCTTCAAGTTCTGGGAATGCATGTTCATGGTCGAGACGAAAGTTACTGGAGGTCAGAGCTTAAAAGGGTTGGTAGTACGATGCATCGAGATATACGAAGAAAGCTAAAATAAGCTTTGATGCATTGAACACACAGGAAAAACAAATTTTCATGGATATGGCATGCTTTTTTGTGGACCAATCGAAGAGTACAGCCATAAGCGTGCGGAAGGCATCAGGCTGGAATGCTCAAAATGGACTGCAAACATTGAAAACAAGTGTCTTGTGGAAGAAATAGGAGATCCTGCGCCTGTATTGAGAATGCACGAACACCTGCGAGACTTGGGAAGAGAAATGGCAAACGAACTAAGCCATCCTCGGCGCCTCTGGCTTCCTCAAGATCTTAAAAATTTGGTAAGCGTGTTCCTCCATATTTCTGCTGCGCACCAAATAAAAATGATATTTCAAATCACCACTTCTTACAATACAATCCGAACCCCTTCTATGCATGCAGGAATCAAAGGGAGTGGAGAACATCTTACTCAAACCAAAAGAAGGTGTTTTCATTCTATTTTTGACAGCTCCCTTTATTGTTGGGAAGTGATGTATGAGTCTCACTGTCATACAACTCACTGAGGAAGTCATGCAGAGTTATTAGTAAACAATTGGTTTTGATAACTGTTTGTAACTGTATGTTGACTGTAATTGTCATGTGCAGTCTTATGTTTAAACAGTCTATTTTAATTCAATGTTTGCATTAACTATATTTAGAATTGTAATTGAAAACCTCTATAAAAAGAGGTGAGATGTAATGATTTAATTATCAGAGAAATAAAAGAAACTGAGGCTGTGTGTTTGTGTAAAACAATTCTCTGTTATTTGTTTGTGTTTAAGTGCTTGTTTCTTGTTTCTGTCAATCTTTATTGTGCTTGCATGGCGAATTGTGCTTGCATGGGGAATAATCTTCAGGGTTTTCAGAGACTCGTAGCTTTTCAAAGCAGACTGCCGGTGGAGACTCGACCCCGTGCTGGTTGAGCCCCGAAAACTAACATTGAGATTAAAATCACTAAAACTATTAGAACCTGATGGGGATTGGAACATCTTCACTATGACGCCTATTACCAAGGATGATGATACTTTGGTATAGAGAGATAGACCATTATGTAATGCAATAGCTTCTAAGATGATTGTCAATACATTCTAAGCTATTTTACAAGTTTTATTTCATATTCCCAAGATGAAGCTAAGATAATTGTCAATACATTTTAAGCCAAGATGGATTTGTTGAAGTATTGAAGTTCTTGATTGCATACACATCCCAGGAAATTTTGTATTTACTAAACAGTAAACACCTTAAACAGGATTTGTATGCCCATTAAACTGGACACGTGCAAGGCATCTGATCAAAGTAACTGGGTGTTTATCTTTCTCTTTATCCATTGCTGATTTGTTTTCAATGGGTTTATAATTATAGTATTAAACAACTACTATTTTTGTCCTTATCAGATGTTCTACTCTTTGAATGATTCTTTTAGGATCTGCAAACATTCAAATGGTAGAATCAGATCTTTGGACAAAAAGCCTACATCTTAAAACTTGAACAATAGGACAGCCCAACCTGATTTTCAATTTGTAGAGGACATTATTATCCTCAAGCCAGCAATAAAATTAAAAGGCATCCTACATAACTATTAGCGACTCACAAGTCAGCTCATCAATCGTGACAAGTCTTTTTCATATAATAAAAATACCCCATCTAAAAGAGTTGCCAAGTAAATGTTTAGGGAGGGCTTGATTAATTTTTTAAAGAACACTGTGCTTGATATTGGTGTGCAATAAAGTGGCACATTGCAGCAAAATTAAATCAACTAGTAACGAATGAATCACATTAGCTCAGAAAATGGAGTGAATAGAATCAGCTCTAAAAGCCATTCCTATAAACATTAATTACTATTATATCACTACTTTTAATGTTAAGGGCTTCTGTAAGTCTTAAAAGATGTTTTGTTCGATATTTATACGCAATAATGGGACACATTCAAATAAAATTTAATCACTCTAGCTTGATCATTTCACACACAGACACACAGATATGAAATGACACAATTTTACAGATTCTATAATAACAAATTTAGATTCTTGAATGATAAATGAAATTTAAAGTGAAATAAAAATCAATTAACTTTACAATCATATATCCATTTAGTTTGATTTGATAGGTGATTCCAACTGCTTCCAAGTAGCCTCGCCGTGTCTTAGATAATAGCCTACACTCGAGCTATCAATATGAGCTGTTGAATTCCTAATGTTACGAGGTATACTAGTGGTTTACAGTTACTGTTAAAGCAAAATACTATTACAAATAGTGCATTCTCTTAATGTTTAAACAAAGTTAGGAAGTTTGGAGATCTGAATGAAGTTAGTTAAATATATCACAGCCAGTGCAAGGAAAATTAAAGAGCCTGCACACTTTAATAATAAATACCAGTAGAAAAGAATAAATAAAAACTACTAACACATTATGTAAGCAGAAAGTAGGCATACGGAAATGCCTATCCCCCCTGCTTTTCCAGTCCCATATTAAGTTATTTTTATGCTTAACACTCACTCTACATAATCATTCCTTTTATTTCCTCCTGGTAATAATGCTACAAAAAATAAAGTATGACTTAACTGCAATCAAGAGACCAATTTCAACGAAGGCAAATACTACACCCAGAAAGGCTCCAATACATGCAATAAAATTAAGTCTATCAATTTTCTAGATGAGGTATGCTGCCTTGATGTCGATCAAACTCATGAGTGTAGAGATGATAATGGAAACCAAGATTGCATTCGGAGTATAGTGGAAAAAGTGGTGTAAGCACTAAAAGTGTAAGTAGAATTATGATTGACATAACAACATTAGAAACTGCTGTGTGGAAGCCTGTATTATATTTTACTGTTGAGCATGAGAAGGAGCTTGCAAAGAAAACAAGCCAATATTTAATATCCAAATGGATTCTAGAAGTGATTTTTAGGTTCAAAAAATGTAAAGAGCAAATCACAAATGAGTAATTTAAAAATACCTGTTGCAACATAGCAAGAAGTCAATGAACCAGCTATATTCATAATGCCCATTGCGATCATTTCTTTGTTTCCATCCAAATGATAATCCTTTAAAGCAGAAAATGTTCTTCCTATTGCAATTGCTTCCTATAATGGTCCTCACAAGTTTACAAATAATGTTAGTCCACTTTCATTACAAGGTATAAATTCACCCTGCAACCTACTATTTAGTGATCTTCTAGTAATAGATTTTATTTATTGACATTCAGAATCAGATAACTTCAGTCCACTTCGATCAACATCAACCTGACAAGGAATACTCTAGTAGTACACTTAATAACATACCTTATATAACATCACAGAACTTAGGTAAGAAGAACTACCTGGGGATCTTAAATTATTCTTGGGTGACTCGGTAGAGTTGGAATGTCCATTCGTTGGAGCTCCATTTCGGCTGTAGCCCCCACGATTCCATCAGTCCTCGGGCCTTCCTTGCTAAATAAATGGCTTCCCATATCTTGTCTTCTTCGAATCCTCGGGCGCATTTCTGACAGTGCTTTGCTAGCATATCAGGTACCATCCACACACATGCAGCAATTACATTTCTCAATGAACTTTTTGTCCAGGCAATCAAATCCTCTGCTACGTCAACCTCTTCTGGCTGTGCCTCTAAATCCTCCATTTTGTCGATCTCTAACTCGGTCTTCATTATTTTGCATAGCTTGTAGAAGTTATAGCTGGGTGCTATTCTCATCCAATCCTTGCTATGTGTGTCCCACTTTGCTCTTCCTTGTATTTCCCCTAATGCATTTTTTATTGCCAGCAGTGCCTATGGGCAATTGCGTAAGTTCTTTGCCATTTCAATAGTTATATCCTTAGCAAATTATTCTCAGATAACAGGAAGGCTTGCATACAGTTGACAAAGCTTGGAGAATTCTCTGTCAGCAGCCATACTCCATCAATGCCTCTGTAAAACTATCGGCAGGGAAGGTAGAATCGCTCTCGCCTAGGAAGGAGAGAAAATCCCAAACTTGAGTCAAAATGGTGAGCAACACTTTTAAAGCTTGCAGTCAAGACTGGGATTTGCTCTCCTTCCTAGATGAGAGTGATTCTCCCTTCCCTGCCGACAGTTTCAACAGAGGCATTAATGAATTAAGTATGGCTGCCGATAGAGAATTCTCGTAGCTCCATCAACTGTATCCAAGCCTTCCTGTTATCTCAAAAGAATTTTCTTAGGATATAACTATTGAAATGATAAAGAACTTACACAATTAAGAATGCATTGGGGAAATACAAGGAAGAGCAAAGGGGGGCACACATAGCAAGGATTGGATGAGAATAGCACCCAGCTATAACTTCTACAAGCTATGCAAAGTAATGGTGACCGAGTTAGAGATCGACAAAATGGAGGATTTGGAGGCACAGTCAGAAGAGGTTGGCGTAGCAGAGGATTTGATTGCCTGGACAGAAAGTTCATTGAGAAATGTAATTGCTGCATGTGTGTGGATGGTACCTGATATGCTAGCAAATCACTATCGAAAATGCGCCCAAGGATTCGAAGAAGACAAGATATTGGAAGCCATTTATTTAATAGGGAAGGCCCGAGGAATGATGGAATCATGGGGGCTACAACTTAAATGGAGCTCCAACGAATGGACATTCCAACTCAATCGAGTCACCCAAGAATAATTTAAGATCCCCAAGTAGTTCTTCTTACCTAGTTCTGTGATAATTTCATTTGCTGAAATTAGGTTTATTCCTTTTATAATGTGTCCCACCTATTCAATATCAGAAGTTTCAGTGTGGGAACCTAGATATTGAAAGCAACCTAGGTAACCTGAAAACCACCACTATAAATTGATCCTCTCTTCCACATACCATCTCCCTCCAACAATTTTTAGGAAAACCAATATCCACGATAAGTAGATGAATATATACTTACAATGTTCACACCATGTTTGTCTGCATGTGTACGACAAACAATGAGAGTAGACAAAATGACTGAGATGAGTGGAGCCACAGGAAGAACTCAGAAAAGTCGCTTGTTTTTCTTACCCTGTTAGAGTTGAGTATAGGAGGAAAGTATCTTAGTTGAAATTGATGTGCTTTTCATTCAATTAACAAATGCTACATGCAGAACCAAACTTGTGCCATTTTAGATAAATGGGAAGGCCATGCCAGGTTTCTGAGATGAGCCTTACAGATGTAAACTACCTAAAACAGGATATTTTTTCTCCATGTGTTGGATGTATGGGACTTACAGTAAATTTGATTGCCATAAGAAACATCAGGAGAAGGTCGGAGACTTGCAATAAATTTGGCAGCCATTAGAAACATAAGGAAAAATGCTCCAATCAAAATAGTCTGGCAATTCCATTGCAAAACAATACAATGTTGCAAACTATAACAGCTTCGTGAACTAGAAAATGATTTTCGAGAATAATTTTGAAATCTCAACTGTACTATATCGCCTCTATTCTCTTACAAATTTCAAAGCACAAAGCATAAGAAAAGGAGAAATTGTGAAAGTTACATACCCCATCATGAATAGAACCCGATATAGATTTCATTACAAAGATCAAATATGCATTCTTGGTGAAATTATTTATGCCAAGAAATCTTTTCAATTGTTGTAGTGAAATTGTAATAGCAGCACCTCCCATGAAGCCGACAATAGATGCAATATCTCTGGAGCTCCCAACAGCCGCATATATCAAGGGGGTTACAAAGCTAGTGACTTCCAACATTACAAAGCAAAAAGTTGGAAGCCAATTAAAATCCTATTTATTTGAGATATAATCTGTTTCGTTGTGTACTAAATCAACTACCAAAAGCTTACAAATATTTGTTATCTTGTATAGCTAAATGAAAGCATTCCTATGTAAAGCAATTTAAATTTTTTGTACCGTTCTATTTCTAAAGTCCTAAACAGCTCCACATTTTTTCCATTTCACAAAAAATTCAAAACTTAAAACTTAATTCTGAACAATGGATGTAACTGTATATTTATTGACTTTTTAAAGAACATTTCCATTAGAAAGAGTCACCAAGGGAAGTAAAAAACACACAATCCCTCCTATGTTACCAAGAACACAAATGCCCAATCATCAGGGACTAGCACCACAAATCCTACTTAGAGATTAACAAAATTATAAATACTCCCTCATAAAGTTCTCCATATCTAAGCACTTTATTTAAAAGCAAGTGTATAAAAATCTTACAAATAAACACAAGTTCAAACATGTTAACTACAAACCTATGGATTCAAATAGGGCTTGTGAATGGGTCTCTTGAAGAGGTACTAGATATTGTCTATGGAGTTGGCTCTAAATCATTAGATTTTCCTTTGTATGTAGTAGTACAATTTGATACTTATAGTGGCCTGCCTAGGGACCAAAATGCTCCCAAATGTATACTATAACACTAATATCTTTAGATAATTGTAGACAAATTATTCCGAAAAGAGGTGCAATGATTATGTCAATAGTAAAATATACATTAAATAATATATTGGAGAGTATAAATCAAAGAATGAAATTATATATATATAGTTTTTCACACTAAAATGTTTTCCCATTATAAAAAAATTAAAACATGTTATTCAAGAACACAACTCAATTAAGAAATGATAGTCCTTTATAGTGGTTCACAATAAACATAAATCAACAAATAAAATAACATATGTCAATTTCATAAATTTCATAACCAATGTGATACAAGGGAAAATGTTCTCCCAACTACCAATCCTTAATCCTTCAAAGAATTTCTCAAAACCCCTACACAAGACAATTTACTTTACATAATTGATGATAAAGGAAAACAATATTACAAGTTTTAATAGTAATATCCAAGCATATAAATTATAACCATAATTTTGTAGTTTTTTTGTTACAACCCAAAATCAATCATATATTTATGTACATTTTCTTATGTCCCTCTACACAAACAAAGATACTATATTTAATTATTTTGTTGGCTAACCTTTCAATATTAATATCACACACCGCTTAAATATTAATGAAAGTGAAAAAATAATTTACCATATTTCTTCTACACATGTTAATAATCAAAATAGGAAAAATTTCTTCTCATAAAATTATATACTTTATAATTCCCAAATTATTAAGTTCAATTTTTTTCGTGATTAAATTTCCTATCAATGTGAAAGCATAACAATAATGATTTCATCTATAAGCTATTTATTCTTGTCTAAAATCAATCCACCTTTGTGAACTTCACAAAACCATTCATTCTTGCTAAGGGGGCAATAGATTCATTAAGGACCTCAAATATTCATAAAGATAATGGAATTGGATATGGTGGCTCAATGATTCAGTTTTAACATTTATATATTTTAAGAATGTACCATATTTTTTGTCGAATTCATTTAGGACTTTTCATTGGCCTTATTAAATGGTGTATGCTATTGAATGTTGTAATTCATTTAATTCATCATTCAATATTTGTACATTTAAACAAATTGACTATGATAATTTACTTGATTTTGCATTCAATATTTCTACATTTAAGTGAATCAAATATACATTTAAATGAATTGAATAAAATTTCCATATTCAACATTCAAATTTATATATTTTGCATGATTATTTACTTTATTCAGTAGTCAATATTTGTATATATTCAAAATTTTCTCGTGGAGATGTCAACATAAGTCTCCATCATAAAACCATGATTTACTACTTAAGCTCATTTGATGTGATATTTAAAATATATATTAAATTAAATATGACACCTCTACGATTTAGTGTGTAAGCTCATATGATGTGACATTTAAAAAATATATATAGAATTGAACATAAGAATGACAAACAACTAGACCAAGAATCTTGAAATTTTTCTTAACAAACCAAAAGAACAAATTTGCTTGAAGACACGACATTGTTCTAATTTTAACCTTCTTTTGATGGTGAGACGACTATAATTACTTATATATATGGGTTTGAGTGAAAATTGGTTTCAAATGGATTCATTTTGTAACTCTTATATTCATGGATTCATGTTTGGCCTTTAGAATTTTGGGTATCATGTTTGGAGTATGATATTTTATCTTCAAGGTTTTGTATTTTTAATATGGATTTTACTATTTTGAGGTTCAATTTTTTTAGAATTTTGAAACAAAAACTAACTCACAAGCAAGTATGGACAAGTGACAACAAAGTGTATGTATGCAAATAAATGATAAGAGATTCCAAACCATAAGTGTTCAACAAAACAAACCAAATAAGGTACAATTTCAATGCAATAAAATGTATCTCTATCTATGTAGTGTGGAAGAAGATCACAACCCATTCATAATAATTGTGAACACATTTCAAACATAAATTATCCTGTAATTACACATCACAACATTGCTACATGTTCACACTTTAGTGAGAGGGGTTTGAATCTAGGTTGTCATCCCAGAGCTGCCTGCCATTACCATTACACCACATTTTCTTGGATAAGTACAATTGGTTGAAGGATTAGAACATCCATCTATAAGGATGAAGATAAATATCCAAGCTTAGATTAGATCTCAAAGAAAAATTTAGTATTAATCTCCTAGTTTGTTCTTTAGCACTGAAAGGATAGCAACAATCAAAGAAACACAAGAAATAGAAAATTGTCTTATGGGAAGTTCATAAGCAAAAGGGTGATTGGCATGCCACAAGCTTTGTAGGAAAACGATTGAAATCAAATGTTGTCCTTAGGAGTAAACTAAAAACAATAGAAGATAAATGATTTGTAGCAAAACTTCATCTTTCAAATATATTTAATAATGTAGTTCAAAATACTCCATCCATTTTGAAGACATGATTTCCTTCTCCATTTCATATGCTTACATTATGGAAGCCTCATGACATTCGCCCACTTTCTTTCAAAAAAAAGTTTTTACCTATGCATGACCAAAGTTTTCTTATGTAAAACATGAGACTTGTTGATGATGAAATGCTTGCATAAACCAAATCTCATTTTCCACATTGAAAAAGCACATTATATATATATATTCACTACAATAAGATAAGATCAATATAGTAAAAAGGATTTTCAACATTATATTCCTTGCAATACCCAAGAACAACCTACAAACACAAAAAAAAATAGAAAATGAGAGAGGGAGAAAAAGAAATCAATATTCTAAGTTAAATATTTTTAAAAAACTTGAAAGAATGCACACAAAAGTTTGAACATTTATTTTAACATTTTACCAAGAGCCAGTTTGCAAAAAAAATTATGTATTGGCCCATAAGTGAAGCATTCATGTCGACCAAGTCATAGGAAAGGGATTCATACACAAACTCTCTTTCAATGTTCACAACATCACAAACTATCTCTTTGACTTTTTCTTCACTAAGTATTTTCCTCAAAAAACCATATACAAGAAGAAAATGAGAGAATTTCCTTAGAAGTACTCCACTACAATTACTAAATACATGCAAACACCACTACCTAAATAAAATACATAATTTCACACTAAAAATATCTTAATTTAAATTAGGCAAGTAAAATCACAATGAAGTATCTCATCTCTTGAAATAAGTTCATTAAATCCTTGCATTAGGCCCCCTTCTTCAGCCAAAATATAGCACTGAAAAGAATTAGCTAGGTCGAAACTCTGTGCTCTATTAAACAATATAACCATGAAACACTTTAAATCAATCAACCTTCTAGAAAATAAAAGGAATGTAATATCAATTTAAATGAAATATTAAATGAATCTTATATGATGTTTCTATAGAGTATTGATATTGGTATTGATATTAATTGGCAAATTAAGTTTCATTAGTATTAACATCTCAAATTTATGTATTAATAGTTAATGTTTAGTGTTTGTGCATGGGTCCATTTGGATGTAATTTTTTCTGCAAGTCTTGTAATTGTAATGAATTGTAATTGAAGAGCAACAGTTATGTGAAGATTGTAATCAATTTCTCTGAGCAATAAGAATACCAATACTTTGTCTCATGGATGTTTCCTTGACATATTGTCAAGGTTTTACCATGTAAATTTGTGTCTTGTTTATTATTTTGTTATTCCATTTTATAATCTTCATTATTTCTTTACAACTAACTTTTGTTGCAATATTATTTAATTTTGTGGGTTTTACGTTTCCACAACAAGTGGTATCAGAGTAGTTATTTTGTAGTGTCTATGTTGGATTTAATGGTTTTTTGTGTAGCATCAAATGTCAAAGGTTTCAAATGCAAGCTTTGAGGTGGATAAATTCAATGGGAAGAATAATTTTGAGCTATGGATGCTTAAGATGCGTAATTTTTAAGCGCAAAAAAGAATGCACAAAGTGTTGGTAGGAAAGTCAAAGAAATTTGCAAATATGACTGATGAGGATTGGGAGGATCTAGATATAAGAGCTCTTAGTACCAGTTGGTTGTATTTAGTATATGATGTTCTTTTCAATATTATTGAAGAGAAAACAACAATAGACTTATGGAGTAAAATGGAGAGTCTTTATATGACAAAATCGACAAATTGAATCTACTCGAAAAGGTAATTTTATAGCAAAGAAAATGAAAGAAGGTATAAAAATTGTTGATCATTTAAAAAAATTCAATACTCTTTTATGTCAATTAGCTAGTATGGGTGTAAATTTTGAAGATGAGGACAAGATAGATATGTTTTTGTGTTCATTCCCAAATCTTGGAATCACTTGGTCACTTACATTAGCTTTAACACAACTGACAACCTTGAATTTTATTTTTTTGTGGGAAATTTTTTGTCTAACGAGGTGTGAAGGAAATCTACCATAGAAACCTTCACATCAGAATCAATGGTGGTTAGGGGTTGATCCACGAAAAAGGGGAAAGATCTAGGAGTAGCAAAATAAATTTTGGGCATGAAAATACATAGAGACAAGGAACATGGTAAGCTTTGGTTATCATAGTACAAATATGTGGAGACAATCTATAAGATTCAATGTGATCTTATTGTGAAACCATTAAATATCCCTTTCGCTTCTCATTTTAAGCTTTCTTCAAGTTTATGTCTTAGTAATAAAGAAGAAAAGGATTATGTCTCATGTACCATATTCCAATGTAGTAGGAAGTTTAAATTATGTGATGGTATATAAAAGAACAAATATTTCACATGTTGGTGTTGTCAATAGATACATGGCAAATCCAAGTAAAGAGAATTGGGTAGCAAATTTTGGTTTGAGTTGTAAATAAGGGGTCAATGTAAGGAAAATTTGAATGTTTACCAACTACTTCCCACCACATTGTTAAATGGAAAATCGGCCTCAAACATAATCCTCTCTCGCTTGCAAATCTGAACTTGATAAGTGGCTAGTCATTATCCACGTGGGAGGCAATTATGAGCATATACAAATAAAATTACATTTTAACCTTCTAAGAAAATCCACGCAATTAAAATGGAAGGGGTAGATGTCGATTTTTCAGTTTGGAATTGATAACCAACATTAAGCTAAATATCCATTATAGATTTCAGTTATAGTTTTGGAAAACCAACTTCAATAAAAATCAGATCGATAGGCCCAGAGAATGGGGTGTTTGGCATAAAAGGGAGATAGAAAGAACAAAAATAAGGGGAGAGAAAACATGGAAGTATAGGCGCGTAGGCGTACGAGAAGGCAGTGATAAAGCACAAAGAAATTTTGAGGGAAAGAAGGAAGATTTCAGCCTGGTTATGTAATCAATGACACCATATGAATGCCGAGTCATTAGGATTTGCGCAGTGTAAACCTTTGATATTTTTAGTTTTCTAAATAACACTACCTCCATTCAAGTTCAATGTGATAATTGGGATTGTTGAGTAGGTATCAAGATGTTGGATGTAAAGAAGTCGATTATAGTTTGAAAATCTCTCATTCCTTCTGCAGAGTAAATGCTCTTTGTGGCATATACAAATAATTTTTGTTCTTAAATTTGAGCTTTATCCTTCAACATAATATTGGAAAATAGTTTTATGATTGTTGTGGATAAAATAATATTTGTAGGTTTATGTTTTGCATTTCCAGTTTGATATATAAATGGTTGGTCTACAATAATTCCAAGATAGTTTGGATTCTTGGTATCTTGTAATCTTTGCCATCATTTTTTGGTATCAAAGTCGAGTGCTGGCAAGAAGTTGAGTCCACTTTTTGACTAAAAAGTGGAAGTGTTTTCCCTGATTTTTAGAATTCAACATATTTGACCTTAAAAATTAAAACACTTAGAGATGGAATCTTGAAAAAGCCACTAATCATAAAATGTAGTACTCAGAGTTAGTTTCCAAATATTTAATTTATTTCAATATTTAGATGATACAAATTGATTTTCAATAGGCGTTTCTAAAAGCCATTGTTTAAAAGTCACTTTTTTTAGCATACCATGCACGTGTACATCATCCATATTTTGACCTAAATAATTATATTTTTCTAAATCTTTTTGAGAAAATATCTATAACTCACTAACGCACGCTTTCCATATTTTTTGTAATTTTTTATTGAATATTTTTTTGTTAATTTTTTATTGGCCATATTTAGTGTTTTAAAAAATCTTCATGTACATCACACATAAGATGACCTAAACTTATCATTTTTTTATTTTTATTTTTAAAATAATTTTCTAAAATACGCTTTCGTACAATTTGATTTTCAAAAAATTATATTAATAAAAAGTTATTAAAATACTAAAAAACTTTGATAATTCAAGTTTATGGACATGTTTCATCAAAAATTAATTGATAAATAGAAAAATAATCCAATTGTAAAAAAAATTACGTATTTGGAATCTACACTGTCTCACCTATAATAGGTTTTAATTTCATCAAAAAATTATGCAAAAAAAGTCTTCAGACATATGCCTAAAGTGTAATTCCCAAAAATATTGCAATAAAATACAGCTAAAGGAAAAACTCAAATTTCAAATTTTGATTACAACACATAACTAACTTATAAAACTTTGTTTCCAAGCACACATTTTATATAAAGCATAACAACAATTGACCAATTACAAACTATGATATTTAGTTAAAAATTTGATTTGCTTAGACAATCCTAATAGAGTTTCAAGAGGAGACATGGAATTCACATCACCAAGGTAGGATTCATTAGCTCTACAACTCATCATTTATCACAACTTATTTTAAGTCACAAGCTATGACCATACAATGAATCAATTCTAACTCAAAGTAATGAAGAAAACAAATCTTAGGGGCTAGACCTAATTCTTTGGAGGCTCATCTCTATCGGCCTTGCCTACATATTTATTTCACAGAGGAGTCATAGTTCAACAATTTGAGTTCTCCCAACTCATATTTGATTGACCAATAATCACACATAGCACATAAGTTTAAAACACAACTAACTCACAATGGTAGTAAATACTAAGAATGAATAACAACGGTGAATCTGTAAGGGATCCTTTTAGTATAAGGAGTGATTAACAATCCCAATCACAACACCCCTCAAGGGCCACTTTCCAAAATAGAAAATCAAGAATGATATAGGATGAAGGTAATCATATTATAACATGAATGGATGATTATAATTGCAGTTGTGGTTTCAATCCCATAATACAAGGGACACCATATAACATGGATAAGATTCTGAGGTGAGAAATTGGCAAACCAATCCACACATTCAAATTTCAAGACAATTCAACCATCGAACACTTGGTTGACTAACATGGGGGATTTAATCATGAGGTTCAAGAGATGGCTCTACCTCAGTCACGATCAACCAAATAACATTGAAATGTGCTACTCAATTCTCTACTCACATTCATCTCATGCCCACTTCCCATTAATTATAAAATATAAGAGTGGGTACGCAACCCTTTCTAGGGTCCTCTTACCCTAGACAGTTCCACCGTTGGCTGATAACCACTTAGGTGTAGCCAGAGGTCTAAAACCTCAATAAGGATAAACATAATTTAAAAGGACAATTTATTCATAATCAAAACACATCACGCTTACATGACAATTTAATGATTGTACTTAATAGTTGCTTCAATTCATGGTTGCAACTCTAGATAAGTGAAAATTTCAATGACCACATGATAATTTACAGTAATAAGATAACTCAAAGAATCAAACTTTCTCTCCACCTGACCATATTGGCATCATGAAGCCTCAGAAGCTCTAGCCAAACCCACAAGCAAGTAATATTTTAGCCCCATGATGCTAAAATGGGGGCTTCCATTCAGATAATATAAAATGGTATTTCCAAACAATATTTATCTAAGCAATTGTCAAATAGTACCATGGGTGCGATACTCAAATTTTGTTGAACAAAGCATTCCAACACCCACTATTCTTACTAGTTATCATGTATTAAAAGCTTATATATATAAATTGCTATTACTGGTGTTTGAAGACCAAGGATGTAGAATTTTGAGTGTTATTCATTTAGGGATAACATTTAAATCACCATATGATGGCTCATGAACAAGGGTTTCACTTGACACAAATGGATTGGTTGATGGAAGCCAAAATTTTAACACAATCTCAAAACACTCAAATGTTCTATCTAGTTATAAACAGAACTCCTAGACATTACTCCTGCTAACAATGATACATAAAATACACAACCAACACCCTCACTATGCACGGTAGGCTCCAACACACAAATGCATTTACCCGTACGAAATACTAGGTGGGTTGGCTAAAAAACCAACTAAAGATAGCTCCCTATACCTACATAAATATTCTCCAAGGCCTAGAATGGGATCTTGAGCCTTTGCTTCTACTCCATAATTATTTGTCCTCCATCTGAGTCCAAAAATGACCTCCCTCATACAATAATCTAGAAATGGCAGTCTCCTTTTGTGCCTTCAAACCCCCACCGCTTGAGGAGAAGCGACATGTCTAGCCCCCTCATCTTTTCTTCATTGACTAACCTCCTCTCCTCCTATTGTTCTCCTCTAACCCCCATCTCTTTCCCTATAATTTCTCACGTAACCTAAACTAGGGTTTCTTTTTGCATTGAAATGTCCTTCTTTGCTCAAACCCCCTGCTTACCTAGCCATCCTTGCATTAATGGTGGTATCCATTTTCTTCATTTCTTCACAATAATGTCACCTGGACCTGACACCTCGATTTGTGTGCCTTAGCTTCCTTCACCTAATCATTGACAAAAATTGGCCTTTGAATGTAGGCCATCAATCTTGAAATCCATGCCATGATTGGATGGTTATCGCTCAACCACCAAGACATTTAAATACAACCATCAGATGAGTCAGGCTTTAAATGTTGTTTGTAGATCTTCACCTAAAACTATTCCATCGATCTTACCTTTATGCTCACATCACCCTAATAGAATGATTCATAACAATGATGTGAATTAGTTGTTCGATCGCTTTTAGCCATGTGTCATTTTCCTTCAAATCCACACAAGTCAACTCTACTCAACTCAAGCATTCCATGGAATGGAAAAAATACTCCTTCAATTTTGATGAATTTATTCTTCCTTTCCATCGAGGGTCGGGAGTCACTAATCTCCCTTACTTTATGATGGAAGAGCTTTGACATACTTCAAAAGACATGTTCGATTTCCTAAGTCTTAAGTTCATTATGACCTATTGGGCTTTGGCCATGCCTTACCCAATACCTTCTACCTATCTTTCTCTATCATAATACATTGTACGAACCCCTGAATCATCAAATTGTGAACTCCTACTTTGCATTAGATCATTGGAGGTTGGGGTTCAACCTTCCATGATACTGCTTATATGCCTTTATGTATGGGTGTAGGCCATCCTTCTAGCCTGTGATGCCCAAATTCACTTCCTCTCAAGCATCAACAGACTTAACCTTTTTTGGAGTTGGCTTCAGACCTTATTTCCATCTCATATTCATCAAACTATTTTGGGAAAAATCCCTAGGCCGAATTTGTGAACACTATTCAGTCACCTCAGTGAGGGGTTTCACTTTTCCTCCTTGCTTTGTGCTAAGGTATTCGGTACTGGTTATTGTTGAATCCTGAAATTTGAAGATATTAGACTTATCCTTTTGGGTTTTCTTTCTTTTTGTTAAGGGCATTTGACAAAGCGAATTGTCGAAGCCCGAAGTCCGATATTATCGAACTTAACTACTTGGTTCTATTCTTTTTGTTTGGGATTTTGGTAGAGGATATTAATGAAGCCCAAAGTCCAATGTCTTCAGAATTCACCAATTTATTCTTCCTTTCAGATATTCAATAAAGGGAATTGCCAAAGCTTGATGTTTGATGTTTTTGGACTTAGACCTTCCTATCTCCCTTCGGTTGAGACATTCAACAAATGTTAAGACTGAATTCTGATGCTTAAAACCTAATTCAAACTTCACTCTTTCAATCTTCTTTTCCTTGTGGCTTTCGGTATAGGGTATGACCGAATCCCAATGTTTAACTCATAAGAAAACTTTGCCTTTTTCAATCTTCTTCTCCTTAAGGAATTCGGTAAAGAGTATTTTTGATGCCCTTTCGGACTTTACTCCAACTTACTTCATACTATCATTATGTCAAGGCGTAAGCCTAAGGGCCAATCTTTGTCACCTGACAAGTAAGACTTAAGCCTTAACATTGATGACTCACACCAACTTAGACTTAACTCGTTCCTTCTTCATTTCTTTGAGGTATTTGGTATAAGGAATGGATTTGAGGTATTTGATATAAGGAATGGATGAAGCCTGAAGTCTAATCTCTTGCAATAGAGAATAAGCCTCAAGCTCGGTTCTCGAAGCCCAATCAGACTTAGCTAAAAAATGACTAACTCTTTTCTTATTTAACAAGTGATATGGGTAAGCCTGAGGTCTGAAGTCCAAACTTTTGGAACTCTCCAAGGCTTGTTGTAATGACACCCTAAGGCCAATGAATCCTTCTTCCTAACAACCCTATGAAGTCCTTTTTGGCCTTAAACAACAACTCTATATATGATATCACTCATATCTCCTACTAACCTGAATGAGGTGCCTTTGTTGATCTCAATCAACTCATTTCTAGCAACCTCTCCTCTGACATCCAAAAGATTCCCTTGAGACAACAATGACAATCATACTCTCAATAGATTAATCTAACTATAGTTGGGTCTAGTTATCCTTATCAAATTAACTCTTTATTAGCATCTCCCAACTATCAGTACGATATGATGTTCCAATCTAAGATTAGATCATAATTCCATGATAACGTGAAACCCAAAAGAAGAGAAGACTCTAAGACTCTTCATCTATCCTTATCTACTTATTATCTTAATCTCCCATAGTTAAGTAATACTATAGGGATCAACTATACTCTTGCTATATTTACTAAAACCTCTAAGGCTCCTTTAGTGACTTTAGTCATAACACTTAATATGAGGACCTCAAGTGAATACTATAGGAGACATTCAAAATCAATATGAGTCAAATGATAAGAAGGAAGTTTTATTTCTAGCGAGCCTTAGCAACACAATATAGCATGAAAAAATATAGTATCTATCAATGTAGATTTAGTCACATACCTCATTTGGATAAGAATTTAGCTAATCTACTCTTAGAATCAAACGACTAAAAGTACAGTGACACTCAAACATAGTTGGGTCCTACATCATCTAAATGATACACCCTAAATATTCACAACAGAGTATCATAAGTTTAGAATAAAAGGGCTATGAAACTAATATAAAGGGAGGGGCCTCACACAAAGTCACAATTTTCTTGTGACATTTCCAAGACCTTCAACTTGTAGGTCAAACTAGGTCCAAGGCCTAGGTTTGATTCCCCAAACATTTTCCTAAACCTGTTAACAAAGAAAAAACTCAACGTACAATTAAAATTTCACAAAACGAGATCCTGTTTTGTTTATAAATGGGATCCCGTTGAGTCAAAAAGATCCCATTTAGTAAACAGGATCATGTTTCCTATTCATCTATTGAAAAGGGATCGGGATCCTATTTAATAAATGGGATCCCATTTACAAAATGGGATCCCGATTTATAGAGGGGGATCCTATTTACTAAACAGGATCTCAAGTTATTTTTTACCATTTTTTTATTTTTACTGTCAAACAAGTACATTTTGGGTCCGCAACTTGATTTGTACAACCGACAATGACATATTCCCTATTTTTTATAAAATTTTGTCTTGTAGAGGCTATTCAACTTGGGATTTTTTTTCAACTTTGAAAGGAGGCATCATTGGGACACTGTTAGAGAGGAATTTTGTTCAATTGCTACTTCTTTGAAGGAGGAAAAAAGAAGGAAGACTTTCAAGTTTTTGACATTCATTTGTACATATTTCAGAATTTTTTAATCATGGGATCACAATGTCAAAATAAGAGGAAATATAGGAAGGTATTGACCCCTGAAGAAATTGAAGCAAAGAGAGAGAAGGAGACAAAAAGACAAAGAGATAGAAGAATGAGGATTTGATCAATGAATGATGCTGAAGCATCCAATTCCACAACTATTGAAGATAAAAACATTGAGGAGACCATGGATGTAGACGATGCAAATTTGTAAGAAGCGAATGTGGAAACTAATACAATTATATACAAACTACTTCTAGTATGTCTTCAAATCCCCCTTTCAATGCTATGGAGAATGTTTCAATAGGCACAAATCTAGGTATGTCTTCAAACCCACCTTTGAATGAAATGGAAATGGGAGATTTAAAAGAAGCTGCATATAACAATGTTGACATTGATAATAGTCATAGAGTTCAAGATTTGAGTCAAATTGTTGTTGAAAATAAAAATGAAAATCGTTTTGTTGTTGAAAATGAAGATAAAAATAGTTTTGTTGTTGAAGATTAAAATTAAAATCTTTTTATCGAAAATGAAAATCAAAACCATTTTGTTGTTGAAAATGAATCCTTTTATTGAAAATGAAAATGAAAGCCATTTTGTTGATGAAAATGAAAATCGTTTTGAAGTTGAAAATGAAAATGAAAATCCAAGATGTGATGTTGAAAATAAATTTATTTTTTAAAAAATTGAAAGTGATGTTTTAGATAATCTTCCTGGTAAGATTTCTTGGAGACAAATAAGAATAAATGTCAATAGATTATATAAAGAATTCTTTTATCATAAAAAACTTTCATTTCAATGTCAACTAATGATGCAATGATAAAAATGTGGAAAATGAGAATAATTAATGAAAAAGTTAAGCATTTTCGTTAAACCAAGAAGAAAAGATCACTTAAATATGTTATGTCTACTATTGCTAGTGCAATTGAGTCTATTGGAAAAAATAGTCAATCTAAAAATAAGAATGCAACAAGACGAGCTATAACAACTACTATAGTTAATAAAATAACTTTGAATAAAAGAACGGTAAGCAATAAATTATTAGTGAAATTCTACAAATACATCCTAAAACATTACTAAGAGGGGCAGAAAGAAGAGAAAGTATAGAAAATGATTCAATCAACCAATGTTGGAGTTTTAATGGTCGACTCCTGAAGTCTGACATGAAATTGAATGTTGAAATCAAATCTTTGATTGAAAAATATTGGCATGATAATACTAGAGTATCATCTAATGCTAGAAATGTTTTAAAATTAAGGGTGGGGTCCAAAGTTTGTGATCCTCATTCCAAAACACCTATTAGATACAATACAAACTGAATTTTATAGGAAATTTTTTAGCAATTCAGTGTTACCTGGTAATATTAAAATAAGTCAAAGGTCTTTTGAAAAATGTAAGC